>LOJH01068369.1:0-10106 GCA_001685095.1 Ellobius talpinus
AAAAAATTCTGTTTCTCTTTAAGACTGGATCAATTTCGCGTAGCCCAGGGTGGCCTTGAACTCACAGAGATCCCTCTGCCTCTATAATTTAGATCAATTTCTTGCATTCAGTTATTCCTCTGTACTTGCAGAGCTGTTTCCAGGGGCCCAGCAGATACCTAGACCTGCCAATGCTCAAATCCCTCATACTAATGTCCTGATGTTTAGGCATCATGAGGGAATATCTGCCTGTGTGTCTCCTATCGTCCCTTGGTGGTTTACAAAGCCCAGCGAGACATTAATGCTGTGTAAATTGACCTGCAGTGCTTAGGGATGAATGACAAGAAAAGTAACTATACATGTCTGTTTCAATTTCTTTCTCTTTTTTTTTTTCTGAGAGTACTTTATACAAAGGTGGTTGGTATCACGGATGTAGGCTCTGTGGATCTGAAGGGACAGCTGCACAATACTTGGTTTGATAGATGCAAATTAGAGAAATCTAGTTACTTCTCCCCAGTGGGTACTGTGGCCTGGTTTCATCTCTACTGTAGATAAGCTTCAGTCACCTCATAGACAGGCTAAAAACTAGACAGGCTGGGGGGGTCTCTTCCTAATCCTCAGCTATTCCTGCTCTCCCATATGCGGCTCATGTCTTAATTGTGTATGGCACAGAGGTTAAAATTTTTTAATGAAATGGAAGCAAACCAGCACTGTCAGAAATAAAACACAGAAGGAGACCATGACTGTGTTATTCAAAGTCCCTGAGACCATGGGCTGTGTGAGCTCCCCCGTAGACTCCTTCGAGGAGTCTAACATTTGCAAACCTTTGAAAGCAACTTTCACAGAATCAAATCCTGAAAGGTCCCGCGCATGGTCTAATTGCTTAAAATGGTAGAAGAGACCCAGTTTCATTGCTCTGGCCTTTGAATTCTAGACTTTTGCAAATTTGCACCTTTCTGAAAGCAGTCTTTCTTCCCTCCCTTCTCCTCCAGTCCCTCCTCTCCCTCCCTCCTTCTCCTCTACTATGATAGACTTCACTTTGTCCTTCTAAGCAGAGATGCACTCAGATCTGCCTGGCCATTTGGAAAAGACTGTCTGCCAGACACCCTGCATGATTCAGATATTGTTATTGCTGAAGGCATATGTTTTATTCCTCATCTTCAGCAAGTTTGACAGTCGACTCCAAACACATTTTCATTAATTGCAGTGCGCTATGCTTTTTTGTTTTGTTTCTTTTTTTTTTTAAATCCTAGATACTTTGAGAGCCTGGCAATAACTGTTTCGTGAAGTTTCTTCTTTTTTCCAGTAAAGTCTCTGAGGACAACACTACTCTTCCCTGGGAATTCCTATCTATGAAGTCTGCATGATGCTGTATACTCAACCCATTCTGGTTTTGATCTTTCTTTGAGGCAACCACTATTGGTTACCAATAGAAACCTACAGATCCGAAAGCCCTGGGTTAGAATTTTTATTTTTTAAAGGGAAATTTGCAATTTTCCCTATAGACTAAGCTTCATTCTGCCTTTTATATGAAGAATTAAATCTTTCTGTTTGCCTAGAGATTTGTATTGATCTGATAATTTGACATTTGGATGGGCTCAAGGTATGATTGATATACCCGTTATTGCCGTACTCACATTATGCAAACAACAAAGGCACCAAAATTGGATGCTTCCCAACTGTGGGACATTTGGGAAGGCACTGACCCCTCAGGGACTCCCCTCCCTCATCTGTGATCCAGGCTGTCCTGGCCCCAGAACACAGCTGTGAGAGCCAAGTGAGGGAATGGACATGAGTCATGGTGCGGCACAATGCCTGGCAAAAAGTCCACTTCACAAATCAAGTGGTAATTTACAAGGCCATGGAGAAACGTCCGTGCTTCCATTGTCTGAATCATACTAGCCACTTTAAATAGTGTTTTCTAATCTAACAAAAAAGTGAGACAGAAAAGTTTGACAAAAGAAGCTGCCCTGGAAATGGTCCTCCTTATTCTGGGAAATTCGTGCAATTAAGAAGAACTGATGAGTGAAGAGGTCACTGGGAAGGCCCCGTTTCCCTCCATCCTTGAGAAGGAACACCAGGCTCAGTGATACAGTGCTGCAGGGAGGAGAGGGGTCCTCCCTTTGAGTACCTGCCAATGCCTAGGGTGTCAACAATCCCTCCTGCCTGACTTCAGGCTATCACTGAGCACATTTCTGGGGAGAGATGCTAAGAAGCAGTTAATGAGCACTGGTAGATGCCGGCCTTAGTGCAGCCATGGTTCTCTCAGAGCTCTTGAGAGTAAGCTTTACTTTCTTGATGTTCTATCATAAATAGAAAGTCTTTCTGTACGTTAAAGGAATCCCTCCCCCCAAAAACCAAGGCCCTAAACTTGAGCTCAAAGTTGGCGGTTGCTGAGGAAAAGCATCTGATCCAAACCCAGACACTCGTGCAAAAGAAGACACCACACACTACAGTTTTAAACAACGTATCCAAGAAAAACGGCTGACTTCCCCTGCTCTGCCCTTAAAAGATCTCTTTAACCCCTTCCCCATCCATAGCTTCCCCACAAAAACCCCATTCTGAAGAATGTAATCTGCATTCTGTTGAGCTCTGTTCATTGAGTGACTGCGGCCTGAGTCCTGACGATAGCATGGCCAGGAATTAGGATGCCACATTTCTGGCATTCGATACAGTCTGCTCTAGTTATAAGAGGTTGCCTAAATACTCCTTTTCATTTCTTACTGAAAACTCAGTTCTTACACATCCTTGTCGTGCGAACTGAATCTCTAAAACTCCATTTTATTTCAGGGGCATAAGGGAAAAAATGGCCAAAATGGGCAAGGAGAAACTAGGTGTGTGAGTAACCTGGCAGGCGACATTAATTACTGTAGCCTATTTGAACAACTAGCCCTGGAGGTGGGTAGCTGCCTGTACAGTACATGGTGGCCCTGCTACGGCGACAGTTTTATCTGCATGTCTTCATCATCAGCCACATGCATAGCTCACACCTACAACTCTGTTATAGACTCTATCTCTCTCCTCCAATCTAAACGTGATCTACTAGTGCTCTGATATTCCTGTTTCTCCGCATGGGTTATGTGAGCAGAATTGGAAGGGAATCAAAAGAGGCAGGCGGGGCATTAGACCACAGAGTTCAGGAGCAATGAGCAAAGGTGTCCTAGAATACAGTCTAGGAAGTAATAGTGGAGAAACGCTTGGGTACCTCCAGTCCTGTCACCAGCCTAAGGCATCCAATTCCAGTGCCCATATCTGAATGAGGATAAAAAGAATAAATCAGAGCTTCTACATGAAGCTAAATTACCCTTGAAAGACCTGACCACTCTCTTGGCTTCCCCAGCTGAGTCATGGCTTCCTGAGCTGCCGGGGGCCTATTGAAGACTGTGGGTGGTTCTGCACAGGGAAAAAGCACAGTGCTAATCCCAGCTTCTTGGGCACAAGCTTTTATAAAAGAACAAGTTCAGTTGATTGATGGTGTTATTTTGACCTTTCTTGGGCCCAGCTGACTTTGGGAAGATGAGGAGACAGCTTCTCGGAATGGAGCTCCGTGCTTACAGGCCCACAGAAGGTGTCAGAGGGCAGAGGGCCATGTACCCAACGTCCTAGGGCACACCTCAGGGAAAGGATCATATGTCAGACCAGGCCCCGGGGATCCTGGCATCAGATTGGACCAGGCTCTGCACAGGTCACCCATCTAATTGTGGTCTATGCCTGTGAGCTGGGCTGACATACTCTCCCTTTTCTTCCTTTCTCCCCTCCTCTCCAAACACAAACTGACATGTGATTGTCACATCGTCCGTGGATGAGAAACACGATAAATGCAAATAGAGCTGTTAGCACAAGACGGTATGGCTTCCTTATGTTTGTTTGCATTTGATTTCTTTTTCTGTCAGAAATAACTGATAAACTGGTCATTGTAATTTTGCTAACAGAGTATGCATTTGCTTCAAGCAATGTCAGGCCATGGAGATCTGTGAAGTGTGCCCACAATATTATGATATTAAAGAAGTCACTGGCTGCAAGTAACAGAACTGCTCCAAAGCAGCTGAAGGTGTGGGGTGAATGCAGAGGAATTCTGGGACAAAGGAAGGTTAGTGAGGGACATTTTGTTGAACTCAAGAGCCTCGAAGCTGCTGGGCCTGTCACCTGGACCTGGCATTTGTTGTGAGGAGCCATCTATAACACTTTGTGCTTCTTCCTAGATGTCAGGCCAAGTCCTGCTGGCCACAGACAGAACATCTATATAGAGGTAGGAAGGGTAAGGATAGCTACCCAAGGTGGCCTGGAGTTTACATCTTCTAGTGTAGCTATAAAAGAGGTCTTGTTCTAGTCTAAAAAATTACCAATGAAGACAGGAATTTCTGTCTGCTATAACCCTAATCAGTGATTAAGGGAAAGATACAGCATCTTGGGAAGAGTTGTGACTTATCTGACTTATCTCCTCTCAGTCTAAAGACTTAGAATTCCTGTCATAATTTCTCATCTTCCCTGAAAAAGTCAACAGATCTGAAAGTCTCAAGGTTGAGGGTCAGGCAAGTACGAGTATCAGGACCTTCCCCCCCCCATACTTTCTTAAATATATTTGAACAGATAGACTGTGAGATAAAAGTAGAGAATCTCCAGACTCCTTATTGTTCGGTGGGGTGCAGTGTAGCTTTCATAGGAATAAGACTTCCCATTCCAACCCAAGCAAAAAGTACGTTTGGAGTGCTTGACAAATTAAAAGTCAAATCAAAACAAGAAGATACATGTAGGCAGATGCTTGTGATAAATGTCAACAGTCGGAGCCCCACCCTGATGGACGAAGTTCTGGGAATGCTGTTCATCCCACTTAGAGCTGCTAGCCTGAAGATGGGGCCTAAGCTGGGGAGCCTCCTATGCTGCAGTGACTCTTTTCCTGAGGCCAAAAGCAAAAGAAGAGTCTGCTGTGCTGCCCCCATGGCACCTCAGCAGTACAAGGAGAGATGTGGAAATGATTTATACCAACAGTACAATCACTCAAGAGACGCAGGCAGGGAAATCACCAGTCAAGGTCATGTAGAACTGCAGAGTGAGACACTGTCTCAAAATATAACTAAAAAGAATGCATAAAAGGACTGACGTCAAAGAATCACTGGAAGAATGAAGGCTCTTTGAACGTTCTTTGGAAAATGCACACAAACCACACATTGTGGATGCTCAATAATACCTATTTCTTATTGTTTGCATGGGCTAGACTATTAATCTAGACAATAAAAATGCAAAAAAAAGGGTTGGCACATTACACTTTGGTGGCAATCTTAAGAGGAGGTTATTACAATCGAAATGGCAGAGAAGAATGCTGAGACCCGGAACTGCTGAGTTAAGTGCTAAAAGCTTTAGGGTGAGTCAGCCAACAGGATCTGTGCTGTCAGGAGCCTCTCTCCCACACTGAGGCCACCCTGTGACCTGAGAGTCTTCATAGAACTGCTTCAGTAGTCAGCAATCCACAAATCAGGGATATTACTCATTTCCTGGTGGGAGGGCGTTCCTGAGCATTCCAACTACATATGCAGAAGAGAGACTGTTTCTTTTTGCTGTCCCAGCCCACCCTAATCCTTGGCCACTGGTGTCATAGCCTTAACCCAGACCAAACGCTTCTTTTAGAGTTGACAATATTTACATGGAGTAAGTTTGTTTTTTTTTAAATTTCAGGGCAAAGATAAAGGTGGAGTGTCAACATGTTGTTCGAGAATAGCAAAGCTGTAGACAGTGCATGTAAGATGAATTTCTAAGTATGAAAAGCCAGTTGTGCGGAGCCTCTGGATGGAGGGTGTAATAAGCTCTGATAGAGTCTCAAGATAGAGGCTATGGATGGAGCTGTGGATGGTGCTCTAGATGGAGCCTCTGAGAAAGGCCTGAATAGAGCGCCAGGTAGACTCTCAGGAGGGAATGACCCTCTGGATAAAGCTCTGGATAGAGTACTTGACCCCATTCTGTGTGATTGTCACAGTCCATTGACTATGGAGAAGGCTGCTGTGCCCAAAGCACCCCCAGCCTTCAGCTAAAACCAAAGCCTGGCTTCTCCTGTACACACACCCATTTAAAAACAAGAATCACAGATTTCCAAATACCAGGTGAGAAATACTTTTAAAAATACCCAACACATATCACCGTGCCTTCCTGGCCTCCCTTCCCAGCTGCCTGTCAAACTGAATTCTCCCACCCCAGGGAAAGGAGTGCTATTAAATCCATCTCCAGGATCCATCTCAACACTTTCAGCAATCTGTAGTGTAATTACCAGCTGAGCTTGGTTTGTAGCCCTAGGTCCCTCGCACACTCTCAAGAGCATGCTATGGGAGTCCAGCAGTTCGACGTGTGTGGGTGAAAACTTAGCAGTTGGTGACAGGGCTGAAGAACTGGATGATGGACACAAGGAACTGGTGGACACCTAGCAAGGCAGACAGCTACAGGAAACTGGACTCAGGTTGCTCTGGTGTCATTGTCAACCACTAGAAATGCCCTGTTGCTAATTCCAACAAAAGTAGAATATATGTGGGCTGCTGGCTTGCAGAAGAGTCCCATCAGTCTCCTGTTTGAGATGGTGGTCAGTCTCTCAAGTCAAATTTACACAAACGGCTTAGCTGCCAGCCATCCTTTCCGGGAGACTGTCCTTTTCTGGGAATGTCACCTCGAGTAACCATGTTTGGATGAGAAGTTTGTCTTGCCTTAATTCAGGAAAGGGCAAGGACTGGATATTGATTAGAGCTGGAGAACCAATTTTATCTTTTAGTTCCTCACAAAACTGTGAATTATTTTCCATATTTTATAGCTGAAATGTACACTACTGTAGTGTATATTGACATTCACTGGTGACAAAGTACTATCTTAGCTATTATCTCATTTGCTATTTACAGCCAACCTGGGTGTGGTGCTTTGAAATCTCTTCTGACAAAAGAGCTGTAGAAAAAAAATCCCAGTGTCTTCCCAGTAAAGTGACCAGTGGCCTGGACAACAGTGTGGAAGGCCTTTCCCAGTGTTTATCAGTATCTCTGAGCATGCATTTCTAGCTAGATCTGTTAAAGATTTGTACATATGAAAAAAGGTGACATTAGGTTGTTTTTCATTCTCTGTCCCAGCCTTTGATGGTGAAGTGGTGATGGGTTTTGTCATGTTTTCCTTTTCCCTTCGGCCACCAGGGACACCAGAGCAGCACAGAGTAGGTGATTTGTTTGCATCTTCATGAGCCAGGTTGCTTAGCACACTTTTGCTTCGCTTTTGTTTGTTTGTTTCATTCAATATGACTGTATATATGCTTCAGACTGATAGCTGTGATACTTTCTGAGAGATACACATCACTAAATAAACAAAAATAAATGTGAGTCACGGAGCCAGCCCATAAGAGCAGACTTTTTGGATCCAAAGAGCAGTGCTTTCACATCCTCGATTTGCCATCTTGTTCTCCCAGAGGAGCCCTGACGACAGACACATCTTGGGTACCAAGAGACAGGAGAGCCAGCAGAGGAACAAGGATCATGTGGCTCCTTTATGGCACCAGCACCATTCTGTGCAGCAGAGACCTCAGGTCTCATCAGAATGGAGTGCTCTGGAACCTGTTAGCTATGTCTCACTATGAATAGTGTACGCAACCAAGCCATTTTTCCTGGAGGGGAAAGTTAATTACGAAGAATTTATAAACATGTTTGGAAATAAAGGTAGAGCAGTTGTCCTCTAATTAGATACAAGCTGGTTTTAATCCCTTATTGGAAGCCAGTCCCCTTGGGAAGCTGGTACAAATAAAGACTTAATCAGGGAACTACAAAAGAAACTTTGGATCTGGCCACCTTTCCCAGTTGGATCGACGTTGAGTGTGTATGTGCGTGTGTTTTTTTACCCATGAGTCCCCATGTGTGTCGGAGGTAAAGCAAACAGATGAATTCCCAGTGAACAGAGCTCTTGTCTCCACCTCCCCCACAAGCTGGGGTTGAAGCCATGAGCCAGGTTCCACCCTCACTGTCCCAGGCATGCTGTTCTTCAAGATGGCATTCTGAGGTACAGTCTTCTTACATAGAGAGGAGTAGACAACAATGCTGTTGAGTTGGCTCTTCAAGAGGTGGGTCATGGTGGGTGAGGGACGTCTTGCCTCACTCATTGTCTGAGAACATAGATCAAATCAAGGGTATAATTGGGCCAATCACAACACTCTTGAGAAGCATTTCGATGACAATTTTTAAAAATTTTATTTATTTTCTATTGTTTGAGACTGCTTGTTCATTTTCTGGCCACCTAGACTTGAAATAATCACACTGAAACTATATTAATTGCAACACTGTTTGGCCAATGACACTAGCATATTCCTAGTTAGCTCTTAGATCTTAAATTAACCCATCTCTATTAATCTATGTATTGCCACGTGGTTGTGGCCTACCAGTAAGTTTCCGTCTGGCATGCGGCATCTTTCTCCTCCGGTGGCTACGTGGCATCTCTCTGACTCTGCCTACTTTCTCTATATATCTTTTCCAGCCTGACCATATTCTGTTAAGCCATTGGCTGAAAGTTTCTTTATTAACCAATGGCAATAAAACAAATTCATAGTGCACATCAATTTTCTTATCTTACATATGAACCACAGTTTCCCCTCTCACCTCTCCTTCTGCTCCCCTGCATACACACCCTTCCAACCCAACCCCCATACACTCTTCCAAAAGGGGTAAGGCCTCCCATGGGAAGTCAACAAAGCCTGGCACACTATGTGAGGCAGGACCAAGCCCCTCCTTGCCGCATCAAGGCAAGGCAAGGCATCCCCCATAGGGAATGGGCTCCAAAAAGCCAGCTCATGCACCAGGGACAGATCATGGTAATTTATCCTGGTTTCCTCAGAGATGGTCTCTGGCTCATTCTATCTTCATGCTATCTAGCTTCAGAAACTATCTAGCTCACATCTGGGCTATTTTAGGTCTCAGTGGCTCCTTTTCCACCCTGTCTATAAATCAACTGTCTTTTCATAATGTTAAATTACATTGAATATGTTATTCCCCTGTTCAGAGATGTTTAAACTCACTATTAGCTATGAACATAAACCCAAGATACTCAGTATCCAACAAAACACATCACAATACAATATTGACTTTATCTCTATATTCCTTTCCTAGTATTAAAACTTACCTACTAATTAATTATAGATTATATTCTGTTCATTCAGCCAATACATAATGATTGCTTTCTAAATTATAGTCAGCATGATATACACCATAAAAAACCCATGATAGTTAAATGGTGCCTACCATTTGCCAGGTATGCTTATTTGAACAAATTCAAGTAATTAAGGTATAGGTTTCTGAATGTACCTCTTCAGAAGTACCATGTACATTAATTATAACATGATGCAGTTATGATCAAACCAATTCTACGGGTCTTTGTTTAAAAAAACATCGAAAGTGGAATGATTCTATTAAACCCATTTAACAGTTTAAAGAATGAAATTGTAATGCTATTTGTCAATATCCCCATTCTACAGTTCCTACCTTCAGTGTGAGCATTGGAAACAGATGGCCTGGGTTTGCAATCCTTGTGCCTGTTTTACCATTGATGCTGATTCGTTTTAACTGTTAATCAGGCACAACCTAAAATCTAAAGAGAATGAACTTGAGGAGAAATGCCAGAGTGAAACCCAAGAAAACCCAAACCTAAGGCTGATGAAGATACAGATGATGAAGACTATCAATAATGTGAAAATGGAATTCAATAAAGAAAAACACTGAGTAGGATGTAGGAAGAAATGAAGACAGAATTGAAATATACTGTAATACAATTAGAAAACTCAAGAGGAAACCTTGCAAGTGAATGAATCAAGCAGAAGGTAGACTATCAGGACTTTTTCAGATTCTCCAGAAAGTTACAAGAGCATGTCATTCCCTGCTTTTAGTTGGTCCTATCAGAGGCAACTGTAAGACTATCTGTGGAAGGAGACCACTTTCTAAATATAAAACCAGTATTTATTAGCACAGACACTAATAAATGGGACCTCCTGAAACTGAAAAGCTTCTGTAAAGCCAAGGAAACAGTCAACAAGACAAAACGGCAGCCTACAGCATGGGAAAAGATCTTCACCAACCGCACATCAGACAGAGATCTGATCTTCAAAATATACAAAGAACTCAAGAAATTGG
>LOJH01068371.1:0-10106 GCA_001685095.1 Ellobius talpinus
CATGAAGTTCACACAATCTTACTGTAACCACTGCACAGCAAAGTCTAGACACACTGTCTTCACCATGAAGTTCATTCAATCTTACTGTAAGCACTGCACAGCGAAGTCTAGACACACTGTCTTCACCATGAGTTCATTCAACCCTACTGTCTATACCTTCTGTCTGAACAAAAATTATGCATCTTATAAAAGCTCATCTAAAAGCTCCATCAGGATGAATTCTATTGTCCCAACATTGTCTTTTTGAAACTCTTTGGTCTTGTTCTATGTATTAATAGATCATTTTATATTTCTTATCACTGGTATTGAGTGAATAAATTATATATTTGATTTTTTTCCCTTTCTGATGGATTTGGAACTGTCTTAAGTTTGTGAATATTAAGAACGAAGCTAATACAAAAAATTGTGAGTAAGTCTTTGTGGAGAGATAAGCTTTCATCGAGAGAAGATTGTTAATAGGAAGAACTGCTAAGTCGCACAGATAAAGTATGCATTAACTTATAAGACATCTTAAAAATGGGCTGGGTATGATGAAGCATATCTACAGTCATCACACTCTAGAGACTTAATCTGAGATAGGAGAACCATGAGTTCCAAATGGATCCAGACAACACAGTGAGAGTCTGTACCTAAGAAAAAGACAAACAAAGGGAAAAAATTTAAAAAACACCCTCTCCATATAGTTCTCATCTGTGATTTATTTTCAACAGTAATATGGATAATACACTGTTTTGTTTTTTACTTTTCAAAGCTTACTAGTGTCAGTGATTTTGCTAAGTCTAGTGAGCATAAAATATCACCTATACCTTCTTTAATTAGCATTCCCACACTGGCTAACAATGTCTGACATCTTTAATGGCACTTATTGATCATTTGTACATCTTTTATAAAATGAATCTTCAGGTATTTTGCCTGAGTATCTATTGGATTACTTGCATTCTTATTTGTTTGCAGAACATTTAAAAAATATTTTGTATGGGGGAAATGATGTAATTGTATTGTAATTCAAAGAATGAAATGGTAATTAAAATATTTTGGTTATAAGTGCTGTGTTGATTATATGTGTTATGGATATGTGTATCAGATTTACTACTTGGTTTTATTCTTGGTGTCTTCTGAAGAGCATGTGATTTGAATTTTGAAGGAATCCAATTAACAGTTTCATTTAATAATCTATACTTTCTGTATGTTGTACCTTAGAAATTTTCACTTGAGTTAAAGTCATAAGAGATATTCTTCTAAATTCTCTGTAAGAAATGTATTACAATTTTACACTTAGTACACTATCCTGTCCTTAATCCAGTTTAATGTGAGGGCCTTTTGTGTCCATATGTCTGCTCATAGCTCTGTCAGAAGTTTGAGTAGGAGCTTGTGGAACCAAGAGAAATGAAGCCTCCCTGGTGGGTTTGTTCATCTCACCTCCAGATCTCCACTCTCAGACACTGACACTCTGTCACCCAGGAAAGGATTGACACTCTGGAGTTTGACTCTTTTAAATGTTTTCTTTAAAAGAAGCTGTAATTCTTTAATGTTTTATAAGTTATCCTGATTATTTCTTATGTGTTTTTAAGGAGTTTGTGTCCTTTCTGTCTTTTGTAATGAAAATCTCACTTCCCCCATGATTAAGAAAAGAAGAAGAAAAAAAAAAGACACAGGCAACTGGACGCAGAAAACCTGTATCGGAGGTGCTATGTTTTGAAAGATAGTTACAAAACTTTGAATGAGAAATGTCCCCCATAGGCTCATGCATTTAAATACTTGGTCCCTGCTTGGTAGTACTGTCTGGGTTGGCTGAGGAACCTTTAAGAGGAAGAGCCTTGCTGGAGTAGAGGGCAGTCTTTGCATGTTTGTAGTCTCATCACACTTCCAGTTCACCTTTTGAACAGTGTAACAGTTGGATGTAATCTTTCAGCTTCCTGATCAGTTTCCTGCTGTCTTGCTTCCCTCATCATTAGTCATTATGAACTTTTCTTCCTGGATCCACAAACAGAAAGAACTCTTCCTTCTGTAAGTTACTTTTCGTCATGATGTTTTATCCCAGTAAGACAGATGTAACTAATATAATAGTTACATATAATTCCCTCACAATTCTATTTGGAACACTTCTCCATACAGCTGAGTAAAGAATTTATGTTCTGGATGATGATTTTTCCACAGGACTGAGTCCTTTTCAATATAGTTGATTCACTTATAAGAAGATTCAGAATTTGTTCTGTTCTTCCCTCATCAGAGGATGCAGCAATGAGGGAACATTCAGGAAGCAAAGAAAACACCCAACCTTCAACAAATCTGCTGTCACCATGATCTACACTGTTATAAATTACCCGTGGATAGTGTTTTCTAGTTAGTGGACAAACAGGATAAGATAATGATCATAGAGAAAGACAGACACTACAAATGAATATTACATGACCACTACAAAGAGAGATACTGTGTGGGCTGGGGAGATGACTCATCAGGAGTATTTGCTGCTTCTTCAGAGGACCTGGGTTTGATTCCTAATGCCTACATGGCATGGTGTCTCATAACAATCTGTAACTCTAATGCCAGGGTAATCAGAAACCCTCTTCTGGTCTCCACAGGTACCAGGCATGTAAGTGGTATATAGACATACACACAAGAAAACCACTGAGACACATAAAATAAAAATAAAAAGTCAAAAAGTGGCCACTATGATGTATTGAAGAGTAATTAAGAACCTGCTTATCATAGTCATCAATGATACTAAAAAAATAATTATCCTTAAACATTAAGACACAACAGTAAGGGATAATGTGTTAGAGAACAATAAGATCTATTGTATATTAAATTTTGGTTTTCTATTGAAAGGCTTACAAATTAAGTATGATATCCTGGAATACAGGAAAATGAAAAAAATAGTAATAATAAAGAAGCCAAACTAGCAGATGCATGCAGTAGCTTTTCCTCTCACTCTGAGAACCTCTAATTGTCCCATATAGACTGGGGAGAGGGGCCACCAAAGAAACCTTAGATTAATATTCAAGCTGAGCATAGACATTGGATTTAATTTATACATCCAGAGCTACACCATATAAGTGAGAAATAGATATTCCCGTTGTACCCTGTTTAATTTCAAAGAAAAGGAATTGAAAGTCTCTTTCGGATGGGGAGAAAATGCTTCACACACAAAGAAATGATCTTGTAACTGGTATCAAAGTTTTCATCAGCCACGCAGCGGGAAGTGTAGGAAAGCAGTGTCTCAAAATTTCTGAGGGAAAAAAATACTTGGATTCCGGAAGTTGTTTTTAAGTCACACTCCAAATAAGAACAACGTGAAGACATGTTGACACATCAAGATATTTAGCCTTCCCACAGTTCTTTCCGAACACACTCCTGTATAGTAAGAAAGTAATTCAACCAACGTTCCTTAAAGAAACTGCAAAATCATTCAGCTCATGAAAAACTCCTTCCAAAAGTTTGAGAAGATATTTCAGAAAATGTTACAGAACTTGGGCAGAGGTCACAGCCTCTGTCCCAAGTTAGGTCTAGTCATCCATTTTAATAAACCAATTAAAAGAGTCTAATTAAAAAAGAAAGCAGTAACATTGAAAAGGGGGGCAATGAGACTTAATAAATGCCCCCATGTCCATTTTTCAAATCTTGCAGTGAGACTGAAGTTCAAACAGGAGGTCCAAGGATTTGCATATCTGAGCAGTACTAGTCAAAGTGTGGTCCTGTCTGCATAAACCCATCATTGTCTGGACTTTGGTCTCACTCAGTAAAACTAGTCTGGCAAGTTGCTAAGACTGGGAAATGTCCTTCTGGGAGACAAGTTCCTTTTCTGCCTGGTGCCTTTTCCTTCTTGCAGCATGAGATTCTTGGGAGAAATTCCCATTTCCTTAGAGTCCATTGTTTCAGTAGTCAGATTGAGAGACTCAAGTGCCTCTTAAGAAGACCTTCATTTCTGTCAGGCCAATCAATTACAATTAGTCAGGAGGTACAAGTGGTTAAAATGAGTTCACAAACTCCAAGAATCATATGTTCCAGCAAAAATTAGAATAGATTATAGTCTGTTTAGGTAGTGGGCTGATATACCTTTTGTGTTATCTGTGTTCTATAGACAATTATAAACAGTGCCTGAAGAGCAAAATCTGTATAAAGAAATCAAGACCCAAATAAAAAGTCAGAAAGAATGTACCCTGATTTTGTGGGAAATGTGTGTGTGTGTATGTATGTATGTATTTGTCTGAAAATATATTCATTTGACTCCCATGTGTTGAGTTTAACATTATGACGTGGCAAATAATAAATAATTGTCATCCTAGTATACTACCTGGATCTGCAATGAATATTTATTGAACATTTATATTATCATTATAAACTCTCCTCACCTTTAGAATCAACCTATAAATCTCACACAAGGAAGTTAACCAAATATCATAAACCTTGACAGTGCAGGCAAGGGCACAGTTAGCACATGACTCTAGATGGGGAGAAGGAGAAAAAGGTAAAGGGAAGTCTGAGGGTCCGATATCTCTAAGAAAGGGAAATGTGATCATTTTCCCCTCAGGTTAATGAGGTAAGACAAAGAATTCACACACATACACACTCCTTTAGGAGATACCTGTAATCACAGAAAAACTAAATAAAGCTTGAAGACAAACCAGATTATGCAAGGAAGTGAAGGCCTTAAATTTAATTATCACAAGTGATACATATTCTTTAAAACATAAATTATGGAGTTCAACAGCCATCAGAGAAGAACTACTAAGTTAATTACTAGAGAGAGATATCTACACAACAAATGAAACATGATTGGTGATTGAGGAAGTCTATGCAGGAAGGCAGACTGATCTGTTTGTAACTTACTATTGGTTTTGGTGAACAAATATATTCTCTTAGGTAAAATATAGAAAAGAAGAACTCCACCATAATTTCTTGCTGAACTCATTTTTAAAATATGGCCTTGTAAAGTTTAGTATGCAAAGTACAATCAAGAACTTCATACAAACAGATAACAAATATATGTCAAGGTTTTGATGTAATTCATTGTTTAATGAGAACAATAAGAAGGTACATACTGGGATAGTAGAATGTTTAAAGGAATAGACTATCTATAAAAGATTTTTAAATAAATTTGAATCAGAGACAAAATCAGTTAGTCATACAAGGTAACAAAACTACAATTTTGTAATTACTTATTCTGCAGGTTCTGCTTTCCAGTTCACAAGTAACTTCACCGAGTATGAGCTCCCCTAAATTAGTAAATACAGAGTGAAAGACTGACTTTCAATTCCATGAGTTTATTGAGCAATGTCCAGGCCTAATGTAGGAAGGATGGATTCTGTTCTCTTGATTGCCAGTTTGGGACTCACTTTGCCTCTAAAAGAATACAAATGTCTCATGAAGATTTTCTTGATGCTTGATGCTCTTAACATCTGGTTTTCTCTCACCTATGTTTCCATGGTGACCATCAAAAACAGCAATAAGCACATTAAACAAATATTGTTTATAGTCCCTTTCCTGCTTCTGAGCACCATTAGGAAGCAAGTTGTCTGAGCATAAGACTGTCACATCCTTAATCATCATGATGTTTATTGAATGAACAGTTTAGTTTTCAGATGTTACTTGCTGCCTTTATAAAGCAGAGACCAAATTAGAGATGAGAATGGGAGAGGAGACATATCAGCAAATGAATAGCTGCAAGGGAAAATCTGAAATCTCTTGAAAAAATCTGTTGATGCGGCAATTTGCAAGTTGTCCGACAAATAGCTAGGAGAAACTCTACCTTCTTTGAATGCAGCTACAGTCAGAGGAAATAGAATTCATGTGGAAGGACTGCTGGGTTGAATGCCTTTTATCTTAATGCCAAACCCACTTTTGAATAAAATAAAAGGGAAGGTTTCCAGGAGAAAGTGTCCTTATACTTCTAAATGTGTGGCTGAGAAAACAAGGAAATAGTGACACTTAGGTTGATTATAGTCCATGATCCTCTATCTTTGTTTTCTGTTACTAGATAGACCCTACCTTGCTGACCTTATATAAAATACCTGGAAACCAAGAACCATTTCAGCTCACCTAGATTTCAAGTGAGTTTGGAGATTCTATCTATGCTAGTGAGTTTTAAAATGTCTGCCCAAGCTAGGTATGGTAGTGGACACCTTTAATCCCAGCACATGGGAGGCAGAGGCCAGCTTGGCCTACATAGTGAGTTACAGGACAGCCAGGGTTACATATAGTAGGTGGGAACACCTCTCAAACAACAACAAAATATCTGTCTATTATGAGTTAGTGCTCTTGTACACTCTAAAGATTTGTCACTCAAATTGCTTTAATAAAATGCTGATCGGTCAGTAGCTAGGCAGGAAGTATAGGAGGGGAAATCAGACTAAGAGAATTCTGGGAAGAGGAAAGGCAGAGATACAGTCATTATCCAGAAGCAGAGGAAGCAAGCTGAGAATGCCTCACTGAGAAAAGGTACCAAGTCACATGACTAAACATAGATAAGAATTATGGGTTGTAAGTTGTAAGAGGTGGCTAGTAATAAGTCTGAACAATAGGCCAGACAGTTTATAATTAATATAAGCCTCTTTGTGTTTATTTGGGACTGAATGGCTTGGGACCCAGTGGAGCAGAAACTTCCATCTACATCTGTCCAATTAAAAGAAGTTGAACGCTGACTCCCTGAAATCCGTAATTGTTTTTTTAGAGAATCTATCTTGTAGGGAGAAGCTCCCATCCAACCTAGCGAACACAAAGATCTTCATCCAAAGCTGCTCATAATGGAAGTGTGGATAGAGTTCATTTATAGTCTTTCATAGTAGACTTAGATAAACAATCTGAGTCACTCTGGCTTATCACCAGCCCTTGGTGAAACATTCATTCTCCCCATACATAATGTAGAAGAGCTTCATAAATATTCATTCACTGACATTGAATCGACACTTCCTGTTTTAAGGAACTGCAGAATTATAAGGACATAAGATTTCATGGTGTAAATCTAGGGCTTCTCTGTGGTGATCTTGGACTAGTATTTTCTTTAAGATATCAAAACCAGGCTTTAAGGGTAGAGAGTGCCATGCAGAGAGCTTGCTGATCTTATAATGAATTTCTTTTGCTTTCTGAAAGGTAGGACATTAATTATTCACTAGTTTTCCTAAAAGACTCATTTTGGTTTGTATTTTTGTTTTTTTTATTTTGTTTGTTTTGTAGTGTGTGTGTGTGTGTGTGTGTGTGAGTATGTGTGGGTGTTAAAAACAAAGAGGAACAGGCTCAAAAGTCATATTTGTAGTCCAGTTTCATTTAAGCCTAAAGGAATGGTTTTCAACCTGTGGGCTTTAACCTTTGGCAAACCTCTATCTCCAAAAATATTTAGATTAGGATTCACGATTCATGACAATAGTAAAATTATAGTTATGAAGTAGCAACGGAAATAATCTTGTGGTTGGGTATCTCCATAACATGAAGAACTGTAATAGCAACATTAGGAAGGTTGAGAGCACTAGCCTAGAGGCTGACAAATTCTGAACTTCAAGGGCTCTTACCAAAACTTTGAGAAAAATAAAATGGCATCAGTAGAAGAACTAGTGTGGCTCACACTTACATTTCTCTAGAATAGTGTGGCTCACACATTTTTCTAGAATAGGACTTCTGCTTTCTCCATTGCAAGGAATTTTTGAGATTCAACAAACCCAAATCCTCTATATTTATTTCTGTCTTAACTATATTTTCTTTTGGTCTGCTAAAGAAGATTCTAGAAACGCTTAAATCCTTCTTCCTTCAGTCTCTAAAAATGGCCTCCAGTCTTCCATATCCTTTCTGTTTGGACATTAATATTCAGGAACAGAACAAGTGAAGAAGGATGGGGGAAAATTTGCAGTTCATGGGCCAAGATCAAAGGAAAATGCTTGTCTTGACTTCATTGGTAAAAACAAAACTACTCATTTGTCAATGGCAACTGTATTGAATTGAGATTATTAATTTATTCCCTTTATCATGCTGAGTATTTGTGAGTTGAAACAAAGCAAAACTTGAGATTATTTGAAATAATCTTTTAAAATGCTCTTTAATCAAACCACTTTATGATACTGACCTTCAGTAGGTCTTTATCAATGGAGAATGTGCATGATGAAGGAAGGGCTAAAGTCCTGGAATTTTCAAGTGTTGTTCACTGAGGATACTGTGGGCTAAAAGGAAATACTAAAGAGAAAACATGAAATTCCCATGACAGATTCCTTCACAGGACTCACAATCCTATACATTAAGCATTTAAGTCTGGTAAATGGCCACTGGTCACATGTGGGTAATGGACACTTGGAAGAGATGTGCTCAGTTCAAATTAAGATGAAACATAAGTTCCAAGAGTTTTAGAATGGCAGAACTAATCTAAAGCATTGCCACTAATTTTGAGTTTTATTTGCATATCATTCATATACTATATGATTCACTTACATTTTAAAATATTGATTATGTGTCAAAATGGTGATGTTTTGCTATCTTATGTCAACATACTTTGAAATTTTACTTGTTAGTTTTATATTTTAATGTGACTACTAGAATATCAATAATATGTAGTTGTAATACATTATATTTCTATTGGATAGAATTCATTTGGAGAATGGCTTATGATTATACAACTTGTTAAAAAGCATATTTGTTCAGTTTGCAGATATCCTTGGCCAAGTTGGAGGATCACTGGGTCAACTTCTACTCCTCCTTCATTCACCAAAACTCCATCACAGGTCACCTTCCCCCCTTCCTAAATGAATTCCTTAGTGAATGATCTTGGTGGGTTTTTATTACAGAAATGAGAAGGGAAATGCAATAATGCCCATTTTCCCCAATGACATTAAATGTAATTTGGCACAAAACCCAATGCAACCTGTATTAATGCCATTTCACTTTTCCAAGGTAACTTGCTCAGAGGTCTTGTTCAAATATTTCAAACTAGAGCTGGCTATTTCTGCTTGGAAATTCTTTTCTATTATCTTTATGGAATAGAATGGCTCAAAACTATCACAACGTCATGTATAAATAATGGCTTCAGGACACTGTTGTTGTAAAGTGACTAAAATATTAATTTCTGGCAAAAGAGAAAGTTCTCTTCCTTTGGTTGAGGGTGTGTGAGCATCCAGGTTGTGATGGGTTTTTTTTTAATGTAGACCTTGTTTTTATACTGCTCTTTAAAAACTGCATTTACATTCTCTTCTACTATCTCTATGGGGGAAAGTAATTAGAAATCAAGTCGTCAAGAGAATAAATAAACATTACAGGCATTCTTTAATGATGGGAACTCTCCTGAAATCCCTCTCTTCAATGATTGAATGTTTTATTTCCTTATGCTTCCTGCAGTTTCTGTACTGTGCAGACTGTGAGCAGACTGCTAGGTGACCTTGAACTTGCCTCGCCTTACTTGAAATTTTCATCAAAAATATATCAAAACACACAAAGCACTTGCATATTCTTTCATTAATTTTACTGTCCTTTGGTAACTTTATAGCCATTTATTCAGTAACAGAGGCTATTAGATCTGCAAGACTCAAAGAAACTGATCCTCCATACCAGCTGCTCACAGAGACCAACAGGGTTTTTTCCATATCTGTCCCTCCAGGCCAGTTTTATAAAATCAGCTTATGCAATATGGTCAAAATAGTGCAACAGCAGCTGTCCTCCACCTGCATAACTGAGAACCATGCCTGACAGATGTGTGCTCTGCTGCTTTTCATAAATGCAGAGAAACAGTGATTAATCAAGAATAAATGAATTATGATTATGTATACATAACGTGTGCATTTTAGTCAGACAATGATAATATTAATAATACATCCTACGTTTTGATTTTATGACAAACACTAGGCCTTCTGTTATATGTATCTTAAGAACTCAAGAAGGCAAGACTGTTCACTGTTTTCACAATCAGAAACAATGATGACTTTTATATAGCTTGGCTGAGTTTAAAATTTATGCCTAATTATCCAGCCTTGCTGCCTCTCAGTAGTTAACTGATAAGAGTATGTTCTCAGCAAATCATAGTTTCTTATTATGATATATCTTAATTTTTAAAATCATTGTTTTGTGTAGAGATGGGGTGAGCAGGCCTGCTTTTCGTCCCTCCCGGCTCCCGCACGGCTAGCTTATACCCCAAA
>LOJH01068373.1:0-10106 GCA_001685095.1 Ellobius talpinus
ATGTATGTATGTATGTATGTATGTATGTATGTATGCATGCATCTATGTGTATATATATGTGTGTGTTTTATACTGTATATACATACAGACACAAACACACATATATGTATATATTTTAATTTTCATTTTACATTCCAACCACAGTTCTCCATCCCACCTCCTCTCTTTGCTAAGCCTTCCTTCCCCAACCCACCTGCCATTCACTCCTTTCAAAGGGTAAGACCTCCCATGGGGAGGGTCAACAAAGTCTGGCAGATTAAGTTAAGGGAGGACCAAATCCCTCTTGGTTGCATTAAGGCTGAGCATGGCATTCCACCATAGGGTATGGGCTCCAAAAAGCAAGCTCATGCTCCTGGGATAGACCTGTTGTCAAAGGCAGCTCAGATAGACCAAGCTATACATCTGTCTCCCACTTGCAGAGAGCCCATTTCTGTCCCATGAAGGCTTCACAACTGTTGTTCTAGAGTTCATGAGTTTCCACAAGTTTGCTTCATCTGTCAATGTAGATTTCTCCATCATCGTCTTGACTTCCCTTACTCCTATATTTCCTCCTCCCTCTCTTTGACTGTATTTGCTGAGCTCATCCTGGTGCTTGATTGTGGGTGTCTGTCTGGTTCCATCAGTTACTGAATGAAGGCTCTATGATGACAGTTGGGGTATTCACCAATCTGATTACAATGAGAGGTCAGTTTAAGTACCTTCTCCACTATAGCTAGGAGCCTTAGCTGGAGCCACCATAGGGATTCCTGGGAATAATCCTAGCACCATGTTTCTTGCTAACCCCATAATGAGTCTCGCTATCAAGCAATACCTTACATTGCTCTAACACACCATTGCTCCCCCAACTCAATCATCTTCTTTCCTCATGTTCTCATCCCCCATCTCCTCCCCTCTACTGCCCCTGCTTGTTCTCAGATTACCCAGGAGATCTCATCTGATTCTTTTTCTCAGAACAATCCGTGCTTTCCTCTTAGGGTCCTCCTTGTTACCTAGCTTTTCTGGAGCAATGGATTGTAGTTTGTTTATTTTTCTGCATTACATCTAGTATCTACCTATGAGGGAATACATATCATGTTTGTCTTTCTGAGTCTGGATTACATCACTCAGGATTCTTTTTTCTAGTTTCATCCATAGTTCACATCTGCTGTCACTGGATTATATTTTTCTCATAATCCAGAAAAGTATTTCCTGGCTTTCCTTGACTGCAGTCTTTATTTTCTGGTCCCATATCATGAACTCTGTTTAGCCTTTTCTCTTGTGCAAAATAATACAAAGTAAGTTTGGGATCAAAGAACCTTCAACATTTTTGAAGCACAATTTCTAGTATTTTTGTTTAAATTGAATTTATGTTTTAATTAACAGTTTGACTGAGTTTGACGTCATAGCTTGGAAATTGTTTTTCTTCAGTGAGTTGAAGTCATTCATCTACTGTTTCCAACTGAACCTGTTATTTTGGTATTTGATTGCTTAAGTATAATTCCTTTATTTTTACTCACTATGGAATATTTTAAAATTTTAGCCACCGAAATTCAAGGAATAAAGAACATTAGCAAGCTGCTTGATGAACCATTACTCTAATACCTAAATCAGATAAAAACATTTAAAAGTGTAATTGCTTTGATACCATTGATAAGAGGGATATAAATGCATGTTGTTTTGCATATATTGAATTATCTTTGTGCAACAGAATCTTACTTACATGATATGTGAGCCTTTCTTTGGAAAATTTAATAATAATTGCTGGATTAATTTTGATAATCATTTCATTATATATACACAAAGTGAGGTATAATGCTGTCTACTTTAACTTCATCAATCTGAATAAACCTATTAACATATATTATAAACCTTGATGGCTTACAATTATTTCAAATGTATTTTCCCAAAGTTATGGCCAGGAGGGAAATACAGGCTCATATTAAAAATATGAAAATCATATTATGCTTGGACTTTGAGACTTAATGCTGATTTGTAAGAAACAGAACAGACGAACAAGGAGAGTCATGAATGAATTTCTTGGATATTTTTTATGAAGTGAATCAAGGTTTTTAAGTGATGTATGAGATGTGATGGCAAATCCATACTGGGACAAAGCATACAGAGGATTCTTTTGCTGTTCTAGTGTGATTGGTTATTAATCTGAGTTCATTTGCCTTTTGTTTTTATAAAAAAATGCCGTCCTAATAGTTCTGTATTCCATATCCTCTGTTTTCTTCTTACGCTCTATGACTAGATTTTGATTACTCTGCAATGCACATCTGCCTTTTCTTCTATCTTTTCTTTATCTTATATCTTATCTTTCTCAAATATTCAACTTGAATGGATTTAGAACGACCTAGCATACTAAAAGAAATTGATGTTTGTGTCTGTCAGGGAGCATGCAGGGAGTATTACTGAGTGGAAGAGTTCCACCCTGAAGGTGGGGCACACCATCATATGGGTCTAGGCTGAATAAAGGAAAAGGAATGAGAAGTCCGGAGGCTTAAGCATTCTGTTTGCTTTGCTCCCTTACTGGCATCCCATGGGATGCTCTGCTCCATCACATCTTCCCTTCTATGATAGATCAACACTCTAAAATCACAGTTTCTTTAGTTTTAAAAAAAGGTATGAAATTAATTTTGAAAAATTCTTATTTCCTCATGTATAAACTGGGTGAATTTCCCTTCAAAGGCATAACAAATTTCCATTTTGGAGGGATTCATGATCACTGTCTGTCAAAGAAATTTGGGAGAAATTACCTGTGGGATCTCCTTATTCATTATGTGCATTTCCATATAAGCAACTCTTTCTTTCTTATACCTGCTTCCTGCTGTGTCAGGTAGCATCTACTTCTCTTTAGTCCCCTTAACTTCAGTTTCACTAAAAAATGTACTTTCCATTTGTAGAAGCTGTGCACTGGCTGTCATTAGTGTGTTAAGTGGGAGAGTTTGGGACTAATGATGCTTCATGCATAGTACCATGAAATCTTATTCATTTTACTCTTCTGGGAACTAAAAGTTTAAGCCAAGGCCTCATCCTAGACTTGCAGTATGGATTGACCTATTACCTGCTTGCCTGTTACCACCACTTTTTGGTAAATTATTAAGGTTTGTCTGATTTTCTTTAATTAATTCCTAGTCATTCAGCATTATAAATTTTAAATTAATGTACATATATATAATGTGTTATATATAATGTATATAATGATATCATATTATATCAACTGCAAATAAATATAAATAAAGTTGATTTTCAAAAAATTTTACTCATTTTGATACAACATTTAATTTTTAAGAAACACTTTGAATTATTCCTATATTTAAAATTTCTTATCCTTCCTTTTCTTCTATTCATTTTTTCCTGCTAATTTGCTGTTAAAGTTACAAAATTGCTTTCAAATATTCTTCTGTGTTTTTCCTTATTAATAATTTCTAAGTCACAAGTCCTTGTAGTATGAATTTGGAGTAAATTTAAATCTGCAGTTTCATTACTACCCTTTCTATTGTTTTTATCTAAGCACTATTTATAGAACAAAGAACATGATTACCTTACAAAGGACATTTATTTAACTGGTGCATTTTATTTTCTTTTTATATTTTAAAACAAGCAAATTTCTATGAGTTTTTTTTCCTAAATTCCCCTCAATAAGAGAATCTGACAAATTTTTCTTAGTAAGAGAATCTGTGACTCTTTTGCATAAATCCAGAGTCCAGTACACAGAAGAGAGAAGAATTATGAAGATATCCTGCCTTATGCAAGAATATATTTTGCTAGGAAAGAAGTCGACCTCAAGAAGTCTCTCAGAGATTTTACATTTGGTTGTTACCAACTTCCAGTGATAATGATGAGTCTGACAACTTTATGTTTTGGTTTTATATTTTGATCAGTTGTTTATTTATATATCAAGATTTTTACTTCATATTTCTAATATTATAAATATCACCTGTTTGTGCTCAAGTATGGTACAAAGGCATCTTTACAGGGCATTAGATCAAGCATTACATTAGCTAGGATGCGGGCAGACATTAGCATAGTTTTTCTTTTTATGAAAGAAGTGGAACCTATGTATTTCTGCCACAATCTCCATGCGATGACATACTCCAGTTCCCTTGTTTTTGGACTACAGTTCAGTATTATCTATTATTTCTTTAAAACTTTTCTTGGTTTCATTTCCTTTCCATAAATGGCTTAATACATATGAATAACTCATCAGAATTCTAAGCAAAAAACAATTAATTTTACTCTGATGAGCTTTGATCCACCTACTTCTGTGACTCTGTGAGGTGTGATTGACAAGAATGTCTAAGATGGACACAGGATATTTCCCCCAATAATTTTGATTTATGTGTGTAAGTCCTGCTGTGTTTATAACCATCATTATTGTAATATTTTGCTTTAGAACTATCCATCATTAGAAATGATATATCGATTTTTTTTACTCTAAGCAGTTGTGCCTATTATAGCTTTGATAGGTGAACTCTGCTGTGTAGATCATTTTAACAATATATTGACAACCACAGTTTTTATTGGCTTAAAACCACTTTTATTTTATATTTATTGTTTTAGTTAACTCTGGACATATAGATTTTTACATATTTTATATTCCAGGATGATTTAGAAGATAAAAGTGCCATACTAGAAATTTTCATCACTGTTAAAATCATTAAAAACATTATTAACATCACATAAACCCAGTCTATGAATTTATGGCTTAAAATTTAGTAACCTTATCTTCTACTTTCTATATTCTACAACTTATTAGTGTAATTTACAGTAACATAATCTTCTATTTTCAAATAATTATTATTTTTATCAGAAATAAAGAAATCTTTTCTATTTATTATATTTTCATAAATAATTGTTTAATTAAAATTTCCTAATTTCCTTGTGATAATTTTCTTACCTTTCATAATGCATATATTTGTGAACAGGAATACATTAATGATTGAAATTAAGAACCACAATGAAATATAAACAATGAAAACAGGAAACAAGTAAAGACAGATGTTTAAACAGATGCATACCTAAGACCAGAAATGAAATTAAGCAGAAATTCTTCCTAAAAACTGAATTGAATATCATTAATGCAAAACATTGCATAGATTCTTCAAAATTACATGTTATACACTGTATATGTGTGTGCAACTTGCCAATTTGCATAATTTTTAACAGCATATTTTTGAGAGTAACTAAAATTTATTGTATATTTTAAAAATTTCTCTATTTTCCCCTTTTCTCCCTTCCAATCTTTCCATCCACTATTTCACTCTTTGTGGTCTCATTTTTATCAGAGTTTGTTTTGCACATGTGTAAGTAACTGACCAGCAGAATCCCTAAGTACATCGTAAATATTTGTATTTATACCTCCAGAAGACTACACAGATAAGTGCAGTCTTCACCCTCAGCAGAGACTTTTCTTTACAGCAGACGGAGACCAACATAGCTAGCTACAACCAATTAAAATGCATTGCACTGTAGCCAATCTGAGTTGATACATCTGCAATACAACTATAGCACCTAAGATTTTTTTTTTAAAGTTTTACTTCAGTTTCAATTTATCCATCTTGTTTATATAAGTTTAAGTTTTATTTAAGTGAATTGAGATGTGTTGTGTTGTGTAGATTTTTATGACCCCAGATGTTCACAGAGGACAGTGACATGGGAACCTTTGGAACTGGAGTGATGGGTAACCTGTAGCCACCCAGTATGTGCTCTGGGAATTGTACTGCAGTCACGTGTAACGGTAGTATCAATATATCCCTCTAATCCATAATTAAAATAAATTTGAAAAGAAGAATATGAACTTAAAAATTTTTTAAACTGAATTTATCAGCATTTGTCAAATGAAAATGAATGTGTCATTGTTTCATCTATTATAATGCCTTGCATTTTCTCTTACATGACTTTCTAATTCATATAATAATGAAAAGTGCATAAATGAATACTCTTTCAACCAATATAATAGTGAAATGGTAGTTTTAAATAAAGTACAGTGTCCTACTTTTGATCACTATGTAGTCACTATGGACATTATACATACAGCAGTTATAACAACTAATTTAATTTGTTGCAAAACACAGTCATGAATAAAACTGTAAAATCTTATTATAGAGAACTTAAAAGAAAATTGGGTTAAATGGCTGGAGGGTGTACATCCTAAATGACAAGGAAAAAGTATTGGAAAATTTCCATTAATGATGTGAGTTTTCTTTATTTTTAGTATTTAATTTAATTCAAGTTAAAAATCTTAACATTTTAATCTTTGAAACTCAGCTAAATGATTTTATATTCATTTAGAAATGTAAGTAGGTGAATGTTCCAATAGTAATGAAAGTAGTTCCAATCATATAAATAATAATGATAATATTTTTGAAAATATGAAGGCATAAAACAATAAAACTGGATGGAAATGTTATCATAATAGTACTGATAATAGAGTCACCACACAGTTTTGTTTAGCTATTGCTATAATCACTTGTCACTAGTTTCAGTCATAAAGTGAATGTGAATATAACACACAATTAAAGCATTTGAGGAACTGGGTTCAGAGATGCTTTGCCCAAAGCTCTCGTTACCACTTCCATAGAGTTCTCCTGATTCTGCTTTCTACACAGTCTTCCTTATTATAGGCTAGTCACTCTGTTGGTTGCATGGTAGTTGCTTTGGCATTTGAAGCAAGGTAGTAAAATCAGGTAGATTTCATCATGATCAAACAAATTATCTGATCTGGAGCCAACATTATGACAAAGAAATGTGCATCCTTTACATGGAATTACTATTTACACCAAATTATTTCCACTCTGTTGCTATACAATAAGACAGCCTAGCATCCAAAGGAAAATTCTTTGGCTTGGAAAGATCAAAAGATGTTTGGATAACTAATAAGAAAGCAAGTTTCAGATAAAACTGAACATATATATGTACTTAAGTAAGGGTGCCCATACACATATACGTATGAATATATTTTATTTATTTATTTATTTTTCTATTATCCAACAGTATTTATTCTGTAGTTTTATTTTTTGTAAAAATATATTTTAACACTTGGCTATAATTTAGTTTAAAAAGGAAACAGAAAATTTTGTAGTCAGAACTGTGTTGAATTGGTATATCAAACATATTTATATATGAAGTAATGATTATCTTCAGTGTGTGAATCCTTATGGTGACTGCTATTTTATTCAAATTCAAGCTGTGGTATTCAGCAAATTTAGAAATATATATCAAGTTAACTGAAAAGTTGGGGCTGAAATATGTATATTAAGAAACAAGTTAATAATACTGGACTATTCATCAAGCTTTTGATAGCAAGCAAGGAACAAACCATTATAAATTGACAAAAAATGAAGTAATTTATCATTTTATAAAGCTCAAAAATCTAGAAGTGTTTGTATTTTAATTTTACAGATAGATAAATGGGAAGTTAGAAATTTTAAATAACTTACTTGCAGCCTCAAAGGATGGGAATTTAATGAGATTTTTCTTCTATATCTTTTAGTGTTCTATGAAATTTCATTTTTTACCTTGAAATACTTAATTTTTAATATAAATAATTTAAGAGGAAATGCCCTACTTTTATTTTTTAAATTTTTATGATGCTCTATTTTTGTATTTATTTATTTGTGTGTGTATTCCACACATACCTGAGAATATGAATAGTATAACTGGAATCAGTGGGATATAGAAACAAAAGAGAAAGGGCATGGGTTTTGGAAGACTATGGGAAGAAGTAGGAGTCAATATTTTCTAAAAACCTTTTATGTATTATATTTTCAATAATAATAACTACATTAAAATACAGGGAAAGTAGGTTGTAAAGGGTGAGTACATTGGATATCTGAAGCACATAGAATTCAAGGCTATAGCAATGCTCCTTAGACTTTGAGACTCACAGAGTTCTTCTGCTGTGCTAATTGAAATACATTTTAAACAATAAGTAGAACCAGTACTTAGGTTTTCATTGCATGCACACTTCACTCACACTTAAAATTCTCTCAAAATTTTTTCCTCATTCTCTCAATAGTAGCAAGCTCTGAGGACATTAAACCATTTTTTCCTTGCCTTCATGAGTTTGCATGTGTCCAGCTAAAGAAATGAATAAACATTAAACACAATCCATGAGTGTTATAATTGTAATATGTGTCATCATGGAAAAATGCAGGACCTAGAGAATTAGCATCCAAGCACCCAACTGAACTACCCTGAGGACAACTTTCTGAGGAATTAAAATTTAGTCACAGTTTGGACTAGATTGGGGTGTAAAATATCTCAACAATATGGCTCCTGAACAGGATCTGAACAACAATAACACCAGCAGATACGTGATAATGTAAGAGGAAAATCTCATAAAACCTTCCCTCTAAACAAAGAATTACAGGCAAACAAGGATTGTTGAGAGGGAGAACTAGTAATCCCAAGTGATGCACTCCCTAATTAGTTATAGAATTTGAAGAATTCCATATTCATATGCATAGAAGCAGCAGTAAATGGACTCAGCATCTTATTCTTATATATTTAATCAGCTAAGCATGTATACAACATTAACAATAAAATAAATAGAGGCTATGGATTTGAGTGGATGGTGGTACATGGATGAGGTGTCAAAAAAGAAAGGAAAGAGGAGATATGATACAATTATATTTTATTTGTATTTATCTATTTATTTAAATATCAGGTTACTGTCAATTCCCTAATGCATTTCTCCTTGTCATTTTTTATTTCAAGTCCTTTTCTTTATGCTTCCAAACCAGAATTGCCTTTCTCAGTGGGAAGCTGGGGAAGTTTTACTTGACTTCTATAGGAGAGTTTGTCTGTCAAGTTCTTCTCAAGGAGTAATAGTGAGTCTCAGTGCTCTTTGTTCAGATGGGTAGTGGTTACCTGGGAAATAAACATGGCATTAATGAAGATGTAAGTAAATGAGGGAGCAGAGAATGTTTCAATAACTTATTATGCCTTATTGTACAAATGCTGGAAAGACTTCATAGTTCAGTTAAAAGATCCTTTGAATTCCCACCCCCCAAAAAATGTGAGCTCTTTAGGAGTAGGAGAAAAAGTAAGTCAAATTGTATGGTGTATACACAGATTGTGTGTGTGTGTCTCAACTCAAAATAATCACTGTGATCACCTGAATCATAAAGTCCTCTACATTCTTTTGGTACCATATAGGACCAATTTTCATTTATGTCTAAAAAAAAGGGTCAAAGTAAACACTCAGATTTGATATCTACTTCCCCATGTTTACAATACCCAGAGAGAAGGAGAGGTTGAACCAAGCAGAACCACTAGAGGTCATGACATGGAGAATTTTCAGGAATATAAGCCTTGCTGTGGTGAATGGTTAGCTCAGCAGTCATCCCTTGTTGTGGGGAAAAGTCTGAGGCCTTCTAATGAATTAAAAGCCATCAGCAAAGAAAACTGTGCAGAGGTGTCTATACTTCCTCATTCATGCCATTTTCTGCAACTCCCACCCTAACATCACTGTAGTGTTAGCTTGATACCCTGCTTTTAAAGCACATTTTTTTCTGACACTTATCTCTCATAATTAAATAATTCTGGAAAGTTACACTATGAGTCTTAATCATTTAGAAAAGTTGAGTATGGGATAATAAAATACACACTTGGCTTGAAGAGATTTTTCCCCCACACACTATGTTCTCCTGTTCATGGTTATAAGTTTCCTTTTAGCAAAAGAGTTTTATATTTCCAATAGCTAAAACATGGATTAGTGTAAATCTAGCATTAGAGAACATTTCAAGATTGTCCAAATCATAGTATTCCTATTCCAACAGAACATCCACTTCTTTATTTGGTCATAGATCTGTTACACTATATTTCAAAAGAATAGCACTATTATTTTAACACTAATATTTGTTATCCATATAAACATGGAAGAGACACATGCTTCAATTGGTTTTGATAATTCTGTAGTGTTTTGTAGTTCAAACTCACGGAGATCAGCCTGCCTCTGCCTCCCTGAGTGCTGGGATAAAAGGCATGTACACCATCTCCTGGCTCCATAAACATTTCTAACTGTAACTTTAAGAAATAGTCCTTTACTTTCTTTCTTCCTTCATTCTTTCCTTCCCTCCTTCCTTCCTTCCTTCTTCCTTCCTTCCTTCCTTCCTTCC
>LOJH01068379.1:0-10105 GCA_001685095.1 Ellobius talpinus
ATATATATAATTCCTTAGGTCCCAGTTGCAGCTAAATCCAGTTAGTTTCTTTTTATAGTTATTTATTAGTATATTGTATACATATGTCACAGCATAGGTACAGAGGTCACAGAATAACTCCTGGGAGTTGGGTCTCTCCTTCTACTGTGTGATTTCCCAGAATCAAACCCAGATCATCAGGTTTGGTGGCATGCACCTTTACCCACTGAGCAATCTTACCACCTCGATTTTAATTAGAATGCTCCAAGCAGCCAAGGTACTTAGGAAGAATCCCTACTCAGCAACTTGTGCTAATTCCATCACTTACTCCCCAAGTTTCCAACCTATGTGTTTTTCACTAGACCAGTGTTTCTCAGCCTTTCTAATACTGCGACCCTTTAATACAATTCCTCATATTGTGGTGACCCCTCCAACCATAAAATTATCTTTGTTGCTACTTCATAACTCTAATTTTTCTACTGTTATGAATTGTAACATAAATATTTGATATGTAGGATATCTAATATGCTACCCCTGTGAAAGGGTTGTTTAGCCCCAAAGGGTCTTGACCCATAAGTTGAGAAACACAGCATTAGACTTCTAGGGTTTTTTGGGGAACCACAAGAGTACACACAAATATTATTTTCTTTTTTCACTATGGTGTTGTGGCTCAGTGATAGAGCACTTGCCTGGCATATGTAAGGCTCTGAGGTTGATCCTCAGCAACTCAAGACCTTTGCTAAATGAATAGTGAACATTTAAATAGGTATACTTAATTGTCACTACTGAAATTTGTCACTCCAAATACTACAGTCCAGTTTTAAAGTCCTCACATTTAAACAAGAAAACATGTCAAAGAACTGATTTGGCTTATACTGAATCATTTTGAAAAATTGTTTTATTATAAAACACTGATATGCAACTATATAAACTAACACGAATTTAAAATCTATCATCATGCATTTTTTTTGCTTTCTAGCTTGACCTTCTAGAAAATCTTCAATGTCATTGATTTTGGCTGCCATATAAGAAGACCCTCCTTCCATCAGACTTAAGAGCACAGTTCCTTGATGAGTGTGTATTATTTTTCCTTTATGGCAAAGGAGCTTACAGCAATATCAACACTACCTGCTGTGTCACTGTGGGTTCAAACCTCTGCAGCAGCGTCAACTGGAGGTAGATGTGGGTAGATTTTGAATTGCTATGCCTGAGGCTTCACATGCTTCGTGTCTACACAATCTTATTATGGCTATGGCTTTGATTAGGCTCCAGTCTCACCAAAATCATGGTTCATCTCAGCCCAGTGCCCACCATTACTAATGATACGCCTTTATCAGGAGGCAACACAACCAGGACAGCATCTTAAAAATAAAAATAGGGCCCTGTCAGGCATAAAACCCATGGGCACCATGATCTTGATCTTCATAGCTTCATAAGAATAAGTTTCCATTTTGTGTAGTGAGTCCCCTGAATTGAATTATTTCTTCCTAGAAGGACAAGAAAGACTCAGAAACTAAGGAAACTCATGAGGATCAGAAAGCTCATGAAATTTACAGGACCCAGGAAACTCAAAAATTTACAAGGGCTCTGCACTCCCCTGGATTGTATGAGCAGTAAAACATTGCTGCAGAAGAAGAGAGTGGTTTTGGTGGAGCTGTCTGCAAGTCATGGAGCTTTTGCGAGTTGTCACTTACACTGGGGTGGAGTTTTTGGTGACGTAGCTGTGAAGAGCACAGCTGTGGCATGGAGAAGTGACTCCATCTGAAGAAAACAGATTATGCAAACCATGAACAGATGGAAGTTTGGCCATGTTTAGGAAACACAACATGGTGGTATTGTTTGAAACAGAAGGACTATCAATACCGATAGCAAGTCAGAATATTATAATAGAGAAAATGCTTGTTAGCATTTAAAATACCAACAGATAGAAAAAAACGTTCTAGTTCTTAACTAATAGGCAGAAAGACATAATTCCTGGTTTCCTTGAGACAATATTAATTTACATCTCTGGATTTGTGAGTAATTGCTAAAAGTTAGCCCATTTCATCCTTGGCCTTGTTTCTTGTTTGCTTTATTAATTTATGGTCATCTTAACAACAAGAAACCTAGACTCTCTATAAAGCATCAGCAGGCAAAGCAGTAATGATGAACTCATCAGAGCCGTGATTTCCCAAGATGCTTCAGGCAGTTGCATGGAATTTGTACCAGAAAGGGAAGGAGCTAGATGGATGGGAAGTATTCAGGTATGTTCATCTACCCTAGGCAAAGGCAGAAAGGGTCTTGGCTGTGGTGCTTGCCCAGTGTCAAGCTGGACTGATGGTCCCAGAGGATCCACACTCCTGATAGCATTCAACTCCTGTATAGTCCTTTCCCACAACAAATGGACTTGACCTCTGTAACCAACAAGATGTAATGGAAATAGGACTGTCCTTACTCTAAGGTAAGGCTCTAAGAACGTCTCCCCCCCACTTCTAGATAAGCCAGCTGTCATGTTATTAGGACATCAGACAGCCTTATGGAAAGGGACATGTGGTGCAGAATGAGACCTGTTGTTGCCAATCTTAATGTGTCAGCCATGGGAGTTTGCAACTGGACCCTCTAATCCCAGTCAGAGCCTCAGATGACTGCTGCCACTGAAGCAGAGCTTCATGAAAGACCCTGAGCTTAAAAAATTCCCACCCACCCTGAATTTCTGTGGGGCTTAAAACACATTTATGCAATGTGTGTGACGTGTGTGTGTTGTGTGCATATGAGAGTGTGCTCTTGCCTATGCAGGTGCATGTGGAGGCCAGAGTTTGACGTTAGTGTGTGCTCCTCTGTTGATCTCCATGACTTCTCACCTATCCTGGTATTCTCTATGTCAGTGAGATTGAGTGAGCTCCCCAATGTGCTTGACTGCACCCCACAGCACTGGTGTTACATGCGCATGCCACCACGTCCGGCTTTTACATGGGTGTTGGGGATGCAAGCTCAGGTCCTGTGTGTACCCAGTACTTTAACCACCAAGCCATCTCCCCAATGCTCCATTTACACGTGTTTTAACATTCTAGAGCTGGATAGCATGGTTTGTTTTGTGTCGACCATATCATAAAATAAATAGGAACAAAATAGAGAGGATAGAGATCAATTTCATAGGTCAACCTAGAGTAACTGGCATGTGAGTTATCTTCACAGATCCTCCCCCCAACTTTTTGGGGGGGATGACTTCATATACCTGTGTCTTTTCATCTGGAAAACCCGCCCACCTGACTAAGATCTTCACGTCCTTTCTAGCATCCAGATGAAATGATTCCATTATACTGAGTGCACTTATTAGTCACAGAACAGGATTAGAAATGATCAAATTATCTGGAGGGCTGTGCATGTCCCTGGTCTCATTCTCTCCAGCAATTTTATCAACTACAGTGGGCTTTCTTGTTAAAATCCAAGGCAGTGAGAAACCCAGAATCAAAACCACCATGGCAGCTGATGAAGATGCCCAAGAACCTTGAAACTGTGGGACAATGAGTCAAAGACACCAAGACGAAATATAGCAGAGACCACTCGACAGCTTGTGATGTTCTATAGCTTTCTTGTGCATTCTTAAGAACAGGAGGAATTGAACCCTTGGTCAACAGTGTGAATCCGGTGCCAAGGACTAACTCTTGCCTTCCTTAATGGAATTCACAGATCCATTATGTAGTCACCTAAATCTTGCTAACCTGAGGATGACAGGATCTCAGTGACTCCCACACAACCTCAAGCTACAGTTATAGAATGATAGAACCTGAATGGGGGAGCACAGAATGGCATTTTAACTTTCCTTGGTCAGATCATAGATAAACGTGTGGCCACAGTTTGGGTTTGAGGAGAGTTGACAGCAGAGCTATGGAACTGAAAATAGAATCAATTAACCTTTATTGAGTGGCTCCTCCGTACCCTGTCAGGGAGAAGACAGTCAGAGTGAAGAGGCTTAAGCTGGAGTCTCACCAAACACCAATGTACAAAGGACAAGCAGAAGAGAATATGCAAAAGCAGAGTGGAGGTGGGTAGGAGCAGCAAGGAAAGAGAAGAAAACCCAGGGATTACACCAGGAAAGCACGGCTGAAGTCAAAGATACACCATGGATGCTCTCTTGCCGTCTCCTCCGTTAACTGTCCGACCTTCTGATCCAGTCTGACGTTTGTTCCGCTTTGTTTGGTTGTCTGTTTGTTTCTGAGACAGGATCTTCTGTAGCCCAGGCTGTTCTCAGACTCCCTTTGTAGCAAAAGAGGGTGACCTTAAATTAATCCTTCAGCCTCTACCTCTCAAGTGCTGGGATTACCGGCATGCACCACCACACCCAGCATGCAGGGGTCTTCTGAGTGTTTCAGATCAGTCCTCACTCTGGATCATTGTCTTTGTTGCTCCCAGGAGTTGACATGCCCTTCCCTCACCCATGAATAGTTGAGGCTGACACTCTGTCCAGCTCAGATGCTCCCTCCTCAGGGAGCTCTGCTTTGTCCTGATTCACCCCTCCTCCCAGCATTTATCACCAATCCAGGATAGATGATAAGCTTAGTGTTCCTTAACCACTCCCCCCTCCCCCTAGCAGTGACTCTACCTGTTTTCCAGTGGTATGTCTGAAACATGTACCACCATGTGGTACAGTGGTACATGCTAAATGGCTAGCTAAATAAAGGCTTGAATAAAAATATTTGATGAAGGAATAAGTAAATGAGATATTAAAGAGGACTTGATAACTTTGATAAGAGTAATTTCTCGGTTCTTTTAGGCACATGTTCTGTGTTTCGGTTGCAGGTGTCTTTTTGTAACTTTCGTCATCTTTCCCATAAGCTCGGATTTACAGAATGTCTACTTAGAGAGCAGAACTATGCCTGTAACTTTTGGGAAATTGCTGGACTAGGCAGTGTTGTCCATGAGACTTTGGAATCACAGGGCTTAGAGGAAACCCCCAAAGTCAGCTCCATGCCTTGTGGAAGGGATCGTTTTTATTGCTGTGTTCTGTATCTTGTGTATTCATTGCAATAACACCTTTTCTTTGTTTGAAAAATAAGTTTTAACTGGGCGGTGGTGGCATACCCTTTGATCCTGGCACTTGGTAGTAACGAACAGGCAGAGCTCCATGAGTTTGAGGTCAGCCTGGCCTACAGAGTGAGTTCCAGGACAGCCAAAGCTACAAAGACAGACCCTTTTCCCAAAACCCTATACCTCACCCCCACAGGGGGGAAAATAAGTTTTCAACTTGTTAATAAAAAGTAGTAATTTCGGGAAGAAAGTCAGATATATTAGCGACAATAGATTAAACCAGGTCTGAGAAAGCAGGAGATTGCGACACCTCAGACATTCTGGGGAAGAGCAGAGGGGGAGAGAGGCCGTAAGTGCCTAGGGGGTGATGCTAAGAAGCCACAGGCCTCCTCACCTCCGAACTCTAGCCTCTTTTCAGTCAGCTCATGCTCACCTGGGTCCTTCTAACATGTGCCAATCCTATGTCAGCCAGAATCGTAGGAGTGAGCCACCATTTCTACTGGCATAACCTCAGTTTTAATTCTTCAAACAATATTGAAGAATTGCCCACTGAGATGAATCCCTACAAGTGGTGGGATTGGGAGTTGGAGGGAAAAGAAGGGCATATTTGAGAGTGTGTTCTTGTAGCTATAGTTTGTTTGGTTTGCAAAGCTGGCCCCTGACCCTCAGGCTTTCCCCACACGAGGTAAGTTCTCTGCTGCTGAACTATACACCTCCAGCCTGAATAAAGGACATTCGAACTCATCACTGTTAAAAACAAACAAACAAGGGCATGGTGGCACACGCCTTTAATACCAGCACTTGTGAAACAGAGGCAGGTAGATCTCTATAAGTTAGAAGCCAGTCAAGTTACATAGTGAGTCTCTGTCCTAAAGAAAGAAAAATACATAAATCCAAAGCTTTGTCGTGAAGAAGTTTGTTACACAACAATAAAGGCCGAGTTCAGGTCAGAAGCCACATCTCTAGTGAAGCACTAACCCTCCTGCTCCCAGGACATCTTTGAGCAGCACTGGGTAGCTTAGGGAGTAAAAGAGGATAGCATTGTGGGTCTGAGGTTGGACTCCATGTGTTTGGTAAAGGCGCAATGGGCATGCAAGTTGACAAGAAGAAGAAACTGGCTGCAGCAAAGGCTCATGGGGTGGGGAAGCCTATGGATGGGTTTGTAGGGAGCAGTCAACACGTTAGCCAGGGTAGAGGACAGAAGCACACTCTATGACAGGAACGAAGAATGTATATCCTACCCAAGGGTAGAGGACAGAAGCACACTCTGTATGACAGGAACAAAGAAGTGAGTACCCAAGAAGTGAGTAATGGAGGCGAGGCAGAGGAAAACGTATCCAGAATTACCATAAAAAGTATGGATTTGTGGTTATTAAACTGTGAATAGACTGGGCCCAACAGCACACAGAGAATGTCAAAATGATGGCAGTTGTCAGAATTCATAAAAAGATCCAGAGCTCTCTTTAGGAAAGGAGAAATGGATTTCTGGAGATATTCAGGGACATATTGAGATGTTACAGGGGTTGGAGAATTAGGATGGAGCCTTCTGGAAACAGACATTTCTCAAAGGAGCCTGGAGGCAGACAGGAGGAGACCCCATAGAGGGGACACAGAAGCACCACCTCTCGTCAGACGGGGAGAGTAGAGTCATTCAGCGTGATTAGACTTCTAGTTAATATTTTGGTAGGATTTTTATAATGATATGAATATTAGAAATCATTAGAATAGGTGATCTTAAGGGTATGTGCAAACCAGGAGGCCTCTATTTTTTCCTTTTGATGAACTAATTTGAGCATGTGGTAGGTATTATATTTTTTTAGATAATCTTATTTTAGGACAGTTTCTGCTTTATAAAACAGTTACAAAGGGAGTTGCACAGTGCTCTTGTGTATGGCATGCCCACTGTACTTCATCGCACCACACTAGCAAGGTGTATTTGTCACAACTGAAGCTGGGCATGATGATGAACACCTGTAACACCAGTACTAGGGAGGTAGGGGCAGAAGCTTCAGGAGCCAACGGTCATCCTTGGCAACATAGTGATCTCAAGGCCAGCCTGGGCTACAAGAGACCCTGTCTCAAACAAACAAACACAAAATATTCATCATAACTATTGAATCAGGACTCTTGCAATAAGATTCACTAAAGCACATATAACATTCAGTTTTGATTGTTTGTTGTCCGTCTTTTCATCATGTCTCGTTAGGTGACAGTCGACTGGCTGCTTCTTAGACTTGGCTTCTTTTCCATGACTTGGATGATTTAGAAGGGTCCTCATCAGGAATCTTGAAAAATTCCCTCATTTGTGATTTTTTTTTCATAGTCACATTGTGATTAAGTTTGGGTGGAGGAAAACGGCGTGGACAGTGTGCTGCTCCCAATGCAGAATACCCAGAAAAACATTACCACCTGACATACTGGCTTCTCTGATTTGGACTGGTTTGTTGTTTGTTTGTTCTTTTTTTTAAAAAAAAATTATTTATTTCCAATGCATTGGTGTTTTTGCCTTCATATGTCTGTGTGAGGGTGTTGGATCCCATGGAGTCACAGACAGTTGTGAGCTGTCATGTGGGTGCTGGGAATCGAACCCTGGTCCTCTGGAAGAGCAGTCAGAGCTCTTAACCACTAAGCCATGTCTCCAGCCCCTGTTTGTTCCTTTTCTGCTCTTACTGTTTTGGTTTTTTTCCATGACTTGGGATTGAACATATGACCTTATGCACTCTGGTCAGGTGCCCTACCACTGGGCCGCTCTCCAAAAGTCACATGACTTATCGTTGATATCAATTTTGATATCTTGGTTGAAAGTCTTAGTCCATTCAGGCTCTTATCACAACATACACCAAAGTGGATAGCCTTTATTTTATTTGAATTTATAGTTTTAATGACATTTTTATTTATTCGTGTGTGTGTGTGTGTACATGCTTCAGCACTCTTGTAGAGATAAGAGGACAGCCCATGGGAGTTGGTTCTTTGCACAACATGAGCCTTAAGGATTGAACTCAAGTCATCAGCGTTGGAGGCAGGTAGGTGCCTTCCCCTGCTGAGCATCTCCCCAGCTGGCTAGCTTTTGAAAAACTAAAAAAAAATTCTCATAGTTTTAGAGGCGAGCACGCCAAGCTCAGGGTCCCAGCAAGGTCAGACTCTGGTGAGGGTCCCATCCAGTTGTTTCTGCTCTTGGCAGCTCTGGTACTTTAAAGGAAAAAATGTACATTTCTAGGTCAATATAGTGGTTACAGGTCATGAGTGAGTTTGATCTTGTTTTTCTGTATGATGAGAATCAGAAAACTCAGTTCCGAAGCCCGTGGGAAAATCAGAGCCTACTCCCAATAGGTAAAGGCATGCATTATATCCACCTCTTGCTCGATGGAAGTGTGACCACACAGCAGAGGTTGGGGATGACCACTGTCCTTTGAGAAGCCTTAGAAACCACTCCCCTGGCACAAAAGGTCCTGCTCTCTGGAGTGCCCGCCATTCATCCACCACCCAGACAGTGCTGCTTCAGTGGCTTTGCGGAGGCTTTTTCATTTCCAACGTGGCTTCTAAATACAGTCTGTCAATGATGGAAAACATGGGCCCTTATGCACGTGTGTGTAGGCACATGTGTCAGCAAACACTCTGCCTGTCTGGGGCACATGGTTATCTCCTCCAAGCCGTGATTAGAAGAAGAATGATGCCAAACCAGTCCTTTGAAGGGGTACTCCTGCCCAGAGCTGTTACTCATGGAACCAGCTGAGGCTCAAAATGCCAGCATCCGAGTCTCCAACAGCTTTGTAAACTCAACTTGGAGGCTCAGAGACTTCCTGTAGCCACTCTACCCTTCCCGAAAGGAGCACTAACACAAAATCCCTGCTCAGAGCTCTGCAAGCGCCTCATGCACTTCGTGCAAGGCTGGAGGCCCAGTCCAGCAGGCACTAGAGAAACCCAACTGCACGTTCCTTCCTCCTTCCCTCATGCAAACTTCAGATCAAGGGTGGTGTCACCTCCCTCCCCTTAAGGGCAAGTCTGGCAGGACCTAGGGTCTGTTGAGCAATGCAGAGCCAGTGCCGGGTGACGGAAAACTTTCTTCTCTTTAAGGCAGTAGTAGTTTGCCACAATTAAAGTAAAAACACAGGAATGGACAAGAATGTAAGTCTGTCTATTTGGAGACTGAGAAAAGGAAATCTCAAGGGCATTAGTCCCTTGGACTCTATCCTGGAGCCTCTTTGAAGAAGGCATCCCTACAAATCAGTGCCAAGATCTGTGACATTAGGTAAAAATATGTATTTACATGTGCATTTGTGTGTGTATGTATGTATATGTGTGTGTGTGAAAGGAAAACTACATATGCAGACCTGAATTTAATCTTCCTGATAGTCCTGTAACGTTGATATTGGGTTCCTACTTTGCAGGGAAATCTGATGTGAAGGAGTTTAATATTGTACAGTCAGGTCCAAACCTTGAATTCCAAATCAAGTCTATCATTGTCTACAAAGCATAAAACTGAAGACTAGGAAGAGAACCAAGAGACAGATACAAAGAGATGCAATCGCACAAGCATTAGTGTGCACACAAACATACGTGGAGACAAGATCAAGGACTCCAGTCTCACCATACAATGTCTCTCATTCCACAGTCCCAGGAAAGGCTTCTCTAGTTAAAGATGCAACTCAACTCCACAAAACGTGCCTAAAAGTTAAATGTAATCTATGGAGGTGATCAGGCCATGGACTCTCCATTAAGAAGTCTAGTAATAGAAGAAGAGGGTATCGATGACCAGCAACACATGACCTGTGACTCAGTCCAGCCAGGAGACCTTTAGGAATGGAGCAGTTGATCTGGACTTGGCCACAGGAAAATTTTTGTGAGAACTGAAGACAGATTTGGAAGTCATTATATTATGTGACGTAAACTGGCTTCACCAAGGCAAACTATAGCTGGCATGGTGGCACATGAATTTAATCTCAGTACTCGGGAGGCAGAGTCAGGGGCATTTCTGTGAGCTTGAGGTCAGAAGTCAGCTTGGGCTACACACTGAGTTCCAAACCAGCCAGGGCTCCATAGTGAGACCCTATCTTGAAAGAAAGAAGGATGGAAGGCAGGGAGGGAGGGAGAGAGGGAAGGATGAAGGGAGGGATGAAGG
>LOJH01068384.1:0-10104 GCA_001685095.1 Ellobius talpinus
CCCTCTAGAGTCAAGTCTCTTGCCAACCCCAAAATGGCTCCCTTAATTAAGATACATTTTTAAAACAGTTATAGTGCTCCCCAATACCTGCACTGTAGTGTGAAATTTCATATATGTATGTGCAATCTCAAAATTGCATCTTAATATCATGTAGTAGCATTTCATTTGTATTTTAATAAATTGAACTTGCCTGAGGATCAAAAAAGTAAGACAGCTACACTCTCCAGCCTTAATGACCAGGCAGCAATAACACACACCTTTAATCCCAGAAGACACACTAGTTTCTCATAGAAACCCAGAGGTAGCGGTACGTGCCTTTAATCCTAGAACTAGAGACTATTATAAAATGTAAGAGACAGTTCTTAGGCTCAGACTCATTCTGAAATCCCTGGAGGCAGGATCTTCATTTTCAGACTGAGGTCAAGGTCAAAGCCAGTGACTGTTTTTTTTTTTCTTTTCTCATCTTCAGGTTAGTTTTACTTATTAAAATACAAGTGAAATGCCACTACGATATTATGGGCACATATATCTGTGAATGATCAGGAAGATGACTTCTCATTAAGCTGTATATTTTTAATATATAGAAAACATATTAGGATATGCTTCTTAACTAAATCTACTGCTTCATGAGTACCGTAAGACACTTAAAATCCTGCTTTGATCCCTTTACTGAGACTAACACAAGAAAACAATAATTTCTCCCCAGTCTAAGACAAGCTACACACAATTAACTCATTTTCACCTCAGAGCAAATTCAAACAAGACTAGATGTTTCTGTATGTAGATCATAAATTAAAAACTTTACAGATATGCTCAAGGTCAGAGGTACAGATATCTAACACAAGGTTACTAACACAAAGCAACCTAAAAACATCAGGCCAGTTCTTTGCTTGCCAAGTCTGGCTGATAAAGACCTGACTCTCTGTGCAGATCTCTCTGAAGCTTGTCTCACCTGTGCACTGTGTCCCTGGCGTCTGGTCACAGTCTTACAGCTGGAACCTTGAAGTCTTTCATTGCATTGGTAAATGGCTCAGCTCCTTATCATTTACCCGAGGAATGTCATATGACTAATGAGATAACTTGTAATTTTCTTGTAACTTTTTTCCTATGGCCTAAGTCTCCTGTTTAAAAAAATGTATTTAGGCCAGGTGAACAAGGAAGCAAGAAAGAATTGGAACAGAGAATTGAAACAAAGGAGAACAAGAAGCTGTGGAGGTAGAATTCAAGCTAGAGAACAATAAAAGGTCCGACCCTCGGATTGTGTTTGTGACTCCTTAGATAGGAAGATAAGCTCAGTTGTGCTTCATTGTGATCTTCTTCCAGGAACCCTGGAGTTGGCCTTGAAGAGCTGGACTCTTAGGCTACCATTATACTGTACAAGCCTTGGAAACTGAGTTTGATCCCTGTAGTCAAGGAATGAAGAGAGAGCAGACTCTACCAATTTTTTCCTCTAATGTCTGCACACAAGCATGTTCCCACACATATTCATCAAACACACAGTAGTGATAACACAATATAAGGTTTCTCTTCCATCACTTGAGTCATACAGGATCTCTTTGAACAGTGTAACTAGATTGCATTTGACAGGATCTCTTTAAAAATTTGATTTCTCTAACCTTTACTATAGTTCCAGTCTATAAAAGAGATCCACCCTGTGTTTCTGTACGATAATCCAGAGGATAAAGCTTTCTACACATAGCTTCACCTGCCGTGCAATTGAGTAGCAGTTCTACTTGTGTCCAAAAATGTTCTTAGACCAAACTGGCTTCTTAAATTGATGAGACTCTTCCACAATGGAAGGAAAATACATGAGGCAGAAGTTTGCACTTCTAGAACACATAGGATTAGTCATGTGGTCTGAAGCTAGGGCCATGGCTGGGGACTCAGAACCTGGGGTCAAGACAGGTTTACTTGTCACCACAGATAAGTCACTCTCAAAACTTTGTTCATAGAGATCAGACATAGTGATAGTTGTGACTTATGTTTTGTAAATGCCTCTACACATACCAGGGGATAAAAACCATCAAAAACAAGGCCAGTGACTTCAGGGCCTTTGAAGTGTTAGATTTTATTGATCTCCACAAGACCCAGCATAAAGCAGACCAGACAAAATTTTGAATAAATGATCAAGTGCACAAAAACATGCACATTGACTGGTGACAGGGTCCAGAGAGAACAAAGGCCAGTAGGTGAGAATATTCTCTTTATAATATCTCACCTACATAAAGGGCACACCATATGCAGAGTAGCTGCCTGGAGCTCTGTGATACTTACAACCTAATCACCTGTACTCGGTGACTACAAGAGATGAGATGTGAACCTGGGTTAGTGCAGTTTCAACTCTTTAATTTTCTGCAATTCACTAAACACATGGAGCAAGGAACAGCAGATCATACCACCAACCAGCTACCCAGGCAATGTCTCCCACATTCTCTTATTATAGGGTTTGGAGTTGGGATTCAGCAGTGCTTAGACAGTCCATGAATACTTTTTGGTATTATTTTCATTTTCCCTGAAAATATAAAGAAAAAGAAACACTTGTGCCTTTTGTGACACATCCCTCAGCTATTACGCCTCCCTGTGAGGTCATCCATGGACTCACAGCATCTTTTAAATGCACTCAAGACTTCTTGGTTGGTATTTACCTCTTTGTCTCTGTTCCTATCTTCACTCATGATCATTTGCAATTCAAGTATGTAATCAAGTCAATGAATAACTCTTCTCCCAATGTCTTAACCAAATCATCACTTTTATTCATTTATCACTCACTCTCATTGGTACACCCTTAGACCTTCTAATGGTCAATGGCATACTTCTCCCCAAATTCCTATTGTAAGCCATTCAATCTCTGCACACATATCTTTACCCCATACTTTCTTTAATGGTGTGACTCCAAAAGCTCTATGACTGAGCAAAAGCTCCAAGCCAACACCTTTCCTCTCTCCTTCTATCCTCATACCTATTGTCCTTACTTGCCATTTGACCTTTGCCCCGCCATTATAATGCTTTGCTGCACAAACACTCAACTTGCCTAATCTAACTCTCAATCTAATTTATTTAAGTATAATACATTTAAGTAGCTACATAAGACTAGACTGAGGTCAGGGGTAAATATGAACACATTCAAATCTTTCCATCACAATTTAAATTCATGGTCACAAGCTTCAAATACGGCATCAATGATGGTGCCCCCAGATGCAGATACATTTCCATTCATATTCTCGTTCTCCAGGATCACAACTTCACCCTTTATGCTTCTCCTCAAACTTCAAAACACCTTAGCCATTGACATGCATTGCATGCTTCTTCAAAAAAACTAAAATAACCACAAGAATTACTGCATTGCGCACCTGTATAAATCAACCCAACCTCACTCAGTACTTAGTTATAAATGTCATAGGAATTTAACACAGAGTATTGCATGGAGATGAAATAGACCTGGACAGACCACAGCTTTAAGCACTAACACCATCCTTGGACTAAAATGCCAGTGCATGTTATAGACCTATAAAAATGTCCCCTCCTTTTACTTAGCAACAAGCAAGCTGTCTATTCTAGCTTAGGACTTTCTCATCCTTTAGCACAGGAATCACCCTGTTTTTCCTACTTCAAGGGGTCTACCTCATTCTCTTCCATATTCTCATTGGTCTTGTATAGACCCCATTTCTCATATGAAGTTGGTTGTCTTTGTCTATACACAAGAATGCAGTCAGGGATTTTAGACATAAAACTAATCTATGTTTCCACATTCTCTGTCTCTTGTGTTTTCTGTTCCTCCTGACACATCTGTATTTTGTCACTATCTTCATCAGCTTCCTTTGTTTTTCTGCCTTCTCCTTTGAAAGCCATTGTCATTAGGCTTTCCTATCTATCACATCATGGAGACAGCTGCTATTGATATCTTCGCATTGCTGAACTCTGGGTCCAGTTCTCTGTCTTAGTGTTTGACACAACTGATCACATCTGACTTTCTGAAGACAGCTAATTACTCCCCCCATTCAAGCACTTCACTGAGTTTCTGGATATATGATGAAAAATGACCACTCTAAGCTCATACACATAAATGCTTTGTCTCCAGATAGTAGCACTCTTTTAGGAGCCCATGGAACCTTAGCAAACAGGTCTGTCTCAAGGAATGGATCTCTAGGGTGTGAGGCTTAAACTTTTATGGCCTGGCCCTGCTTCCTGTCCCCTTTCTACCCACTACCCATGCCTTCTACCCACTACCACCATGCCTTCTCCACCAGAATAAACTATTCTTCCAAACAGTGAGTCAAACTAAGCCCTCCTTTCCTTAAATTATTTCTTGCCTAACGTTTCCCTAGAGCAGTGACTCTCAACCTCCCCAGTGCTATGAGCCTTTAATACATACAGTTCCTCATGTTGTGGTGACCCCCAAACAAAAAATTACTCTTATACTGCTTCATAGGACAATTACAGCTACTTCATAGCTGTAATTTTGCTACTGTTCTGAATTGTAATGTAAATATATGTGTGTTCTGATGGTCTTAGGCAACCTCTGGTGAAAGCATCATTCAAGCCCCAAAGGAGTCAAGGCCCACAAGTTGAGAACCACTGCTTTACAATGCAAGAAAGTAATTGATACAGTACTTACATAGTCTTCTAATTGCTAGTCCCACAACTTCTTACTCTTATCAGCCTAGTCTCTAATACTGGTGTGTTCCAGGAATACTGTTCTTGCTCTTCTCTTTCCAATCTGTCCAGTACCCCTTAGATGACCTCATCCAGACTTAGGACTTAAAGTAGAATTATATATATATATATATATATATATATATATATATATATTCTCAATTGTGTATCTCCCACTAGATTTCTCTTGTGATTTCAGAATACATATATCAAACATCTGCCTGCATTTGCTTATCTACTTACCATCCTAAAATCATTGTGTTTGGTAAAATGAAGTCATCCAGTTTCCCCTATGAACTTGCTGTCTACCATGGCTTTCCAGTTAAGGCTGATGGTCTCCCCATTCTCCCATTTCTCAGTCTGGCTCGATCTTCTCTCCCTCTCTATACCCAACTCATCAAAAACTCAGGGAGGATTCCTGTAAAATGTAGCTCAGTTCTGCAACCCCTTATTTTTTACCAAAAATTCTGCGCTAGATTCCCAAATTGTTCTCCAGCCTTTCACCCAGCATTCACTATACTTTTTCAACCTAGCAGACAACTTTAAGAATCACTATAGAAACATTGACGTGAATGGGTTTCTCTTAACCACACAATCTCTAAATTTGTCCTTCAAATTCCTATAAAAATCAAAACATCCAAGGAAGTCCTCATTCTCTCTGGGTCTGTTGGCCACCAGGCCAAAAAAGGGAAGAAGGCAGATCGGTCAACAGAAAGCTTTGGTGGTCTATAAGCATGGAGACAGCCATCTGGGAGACAGATTTCAGTGAATCAGCTCAATTTTATTCCAGGTTATAAGGAATATATAGGATTGAGTAGCCTCAGTCCTATATATTGTATTAAGTGGCACACTGCTATCACAAGGCTTCGTAGATGGTAGGAGGATCCTATAGCAGAGTCCCTGGCACAAGTCTTCTCAGCAGGGATCTGTGTCAAGGGTTAAACTAAAAATGGATCAGACATCTGGTTTTAGAGATAGGTCAGTCCTGCAAACCCAGGGACATTCTCCAGATAAGGGCAGGTAGAGGGCCGGAAGCTTTGCTGGAGGGAGGGAGCTCCAGGGCTCCATTTTTCTGAGTTTGTTGAGATAAGCTAGTTAGGCCATGAGGAGGCTGTGGCCTTTGACCAGACAGCAATGTCTTCTAACACTCTTGTGCAGAGCACCAGGGTTTGCTCTATGCGTTGCCTTTTTTTCTCTTTTTCTCACCACTACTCATTGACCACACAAGAACTCTAGAGTTCACTCTGCATGACAAGAAGGACAGAAAATGGGGTGGCAATTTCCTCTCTCTTGTTGGATTTTTTTGCTCCTTATCAAACTGGATTATCCTTTTCTCTAGGGAATAGTCCTCCCTGCCTACAGTGGGGAGGGTAGGAGGGTATGATGTGTGTCAATATCTTTGTTAAGTTTAAAATGAGAAAAAGAGAAACCACACTCTTTTCTTACTTCTTTTCCCATGATGAAGTTTGACTCATTGTCATACAGAAGGGACACATATTGTAGGGTCCGAAAACCCAGTCCTCTAAATAATATATTTTGATTTCCCACATGACCAGTATCCCATGTTTGCTGAGATGACCGCTTCTCTGACAAGACTGTAAGACCTCTGAGGGGAGAGCTGCTTCATTTCCTAGCATCTGGCTAATAATAAAATTTCGAATGTACACAGTTATTGTTGGATTTAGGAGTGCAGAATAAAGCAACTGAAGTCAGGAAAAAGGACAGAGTCTGATCGCAACACAAGAGTCTGCATTTATTAGCACGCACAGCAAAAGCAGCCTCTCTCCCATAGGAATGAAATGTCTGCTAAGGGAAGGCAACTGGGCTGGGCGCTTATAGGGGTTGCAGGTGACTGGGGTATGGGAAGTTGATGCAGTAGGTGGAGGGTGTATGAGTAGTTTGCAAAGGCTTCCTCCTCCTCCTCAGCTTATCTGTCCTGACAGAGTAATTTTATCTTTAGAAACTGCTGGCCCTAGCAGGCGGGACCTAGTTGACTCATAGCTGTTAGGCAATGACAGCCTCAGTCAGGACTTCTGGTTTCTGTGGCTGGGGCAGTCTATCACCTATCATGAAATATTGATAATTATTCCTGCCCTACCCATGACACGGATACAGATCAGTAAAAGCAAAGATGACATAATAGCTTGGATCAGGAAGGAATTGTCTCTACATATTGCCAAAGATTAACATATTATTCAATGCCCTTCATGACTACCTTAGGAACTGCCTGTGTTCCCCATTTGTGTTTGCTCATGATAGGATAGGCAAGGATATAAAATGAGAAGCAACTTGCTTTATTTTACAAAGACACTAAAGGAGCAGAGCTGGGCTCGGAATCTGATGTCAAGATGCTTCACTGGAAAACATCCTTGAACCAAAATGTATTCTTCTGCTTTGCCTCCAAAAGATGTCATTTTGAGTCTTTTATGGAACAGCTGGCAAGCGGCAGTGGGCTGTGCACTGGGTCTCCACGAGAATACCTACAAATACATGGGAGTTGGCTTTGCTTTTCACCTTTCGCTTGCCTGTTGTTACAAATTTGTCTTCATCTCCCAGAACACTGGTTTACAGATTTTGCCTGTGCCAATCCTCACTTCTTATCCGACACCTAACAGGAAATCTTGAAGCATTTTCTGAAGACATCAGATCGCTGCTTATCTTAAGTTGCCTGACTTGTGCAAACCTTTTCTTTGCATAGAAACTATCATCCGTGAGGCTTACCTCCCACCAGCTCATCAAAAGCATCTGGAATTCACAGTCCTTTCTATACTGAATATTAAGGTCCCTAAGAAAAGTTGGAAATCAGGTAAAATGAAGACTGGTGAAATTCAGAGTGAATTTAAAACATGACCCAAGAAAAAGCAGCCTAAGGAAGAGGAATTGCTTGTTCTGTATGAATTCAGGAAGTAGAAATAAAAGGACTGTGGCACATTAAATAACTAAATTATTAAGCAATTATTTATACAATTAAATAAAATAAATAATTAAATAAAATTGGTGGTACATACATTTTGTCTCAATAAAAAGAAGAATTTACAGTGTTACAATGGACTAAACTTAGGATAAAAGGAAGTCATAGAGTTTCTCTAAAGAAATAGGGAACTCTGGGTGAGGATGTCATAGAATTTAGGTACTAAACTTCACCTGGGTTCCTTGAGAACCCCAAAGGAGTCCCTGAATGGGTTTCAGAGGAAACTAAATTCCTTAAAATTCTGAGTATGATTGCAAATGTCTGTTGTTCAGAACAGAAGGTTTAATGTTTCCCTGAAATTGTCAAAAAAATCTTAGATTAAAAATCAGGTGACAATTCTGTTAAACACAGAACTATCTCATTACGTTTTGATTCTCAGAGGATTTTATCTTGGAAGGAAGGCAGAGTGACTGATTCTGGAAATTGCTCATCATCTACTATTCTTTCTTCAAATTAAAGGCAATAAGAACAAAGCAAGGGAATCTTTGGGAAATATAAGCCGTGGCCCAGGAACCATAGAAAAGACAACAGCAAAGGGTACCAATTAAAACCAGCCTTGGCTGTTTCCCACACTGGTGCGTAACATACCAAGGTGTTTCTTCCCAGACAGACCAACTAAATTAAAGCCAGACTCTGGTTCTTGCGCAAAGCATCCCATCACTCAAGAACATGAATTTCAAAAAGCTTGCCAGAAGAAGAGTCTCCTAGAATGGCAAGAGCTTCTTTTGGTTTTGGTTTGTTTTTAAAGTGCTCCGAAATGCAACTTCTTCTGAGAAAGAATGGGAAATTAAAAGTATGTCGGGAACTTAAACGCTGACTTTTAAAATTTCGGAGCATAAATGAACATATTCTAATTTGAAAATTCAAAACGCAAAGCACGCAGGCTGCCTTCCCTGCTAATGTTCTTCAGAGTGATCAGACAACTGGGTTTTTAAATGCCTCCCTCCCATGCAGCTCCCCCAGCCCTCTGATCCAGGCCCTTCTCTTTGTCTGAGGGTAGGGCCCCCTTTTCTGATTTTGACATGATTGCAGGGGCACCCACGGGCTGCACTTTCGGGATAAAGACCTTTCAGCCCATTCACAAAATTTACATGACAAAATGGAAATAGATTTCCTGAGCTTTCAGCTTGTGCCATAGATTTAAAAATACACCCTCATTTTTTTTGTACATTCATTTGCATTTTAAAGAACTTTCACTTTTATGCACCCAGGAGGGTGACTCACTTTCCTAATCTCCTAAGATTTCTTGACAGCCTTTTAAAACCATAGTCATAACAGGAACGCTCTACCACTAGCTATCTTAAGGAGCTTGCTTTTTGCCCAATGTATCCATTAATTTTACAATAAATAATCAACATATTAAAAAAGAAAATTGATTTACCCTCTTCCTTACTGAATAGCATACTTCTTTTAAAACTAAATTTTATGTAACATCAGTCAAGGTCAAGATCTGGAATTTGAGAACAAATGTTACTGAATATTTCTCAGTCACAATTAGCAAAAGGTTGGTAAAATAAATTTAACTGAAGCAAAGCAAAAAAATACATCTTGAAGAAAATAAAACTATTATTTTAATCTATTTAATGAAAGTCAACAGTAGCACGAGACTTACGTCATTGTGGGAAGTCACCTAGGGATAATTCAGTGATACCTCATTCAGATAATAGTCTTTGGGGATGGTAGTTCTATTTAATTATAAAACTAAGGCTACCCCACTGATTGCTATATTCATATTTGATATTCCTAAATGAAGTACAAGAATAGAAAGGGATATGAGTATGATGAGGTATCAAAATTCCAAACAGGCAGGACTAAAATAAGATCTTAGGTAAACTCAAAGAAGTATAAGCATTTAATTCCAGAAAGCATTGTTAAATATTAAAAGAATATAGGTAAAGTTCTGGAGAAATGACTCAGTCACTAACACGCTTGCCTTGCAAGCATGAGAACTTGAGTTTGATGCCCATAACCCATATTTCAAAACCGTCAAGTAGGGTGGCATGCTTGTGTGGTGTGACAAAACTCTTCCTGGAGAGAAACAACATGAACAAACACGAAGCTCACAGCAAGCCACAGTACAGATAACACCAAAGTCCAACTGGCTTTTCTTGGTTTCTTCAAGACTTTCCTTAGGCCCTACTTCTGGGAGGTATTAGTAAATATTTGAAGAGCTGATTTTTTTTCTTTTGCTGTCTCTGTTTGCCATTTTATAATATGGCTTCCATTGACTCTGCAGTCAAGTAATGTCAGGATGGAAATTTGCTGGGTGTCAAAACTTCCTCAAATATAACTTCATAACTATGTGGGAAAGGGGATTATGAATATAATATTTTTATATTAGTGTGATTTTTAAATATTTATTGGTAGATATCATTATTAAAATTTCAGTTATTCAAAACAAGCTGAGTCCCAATGTTAATTTTTTTAAAATTTTTTATTATTATTATTAAAAATTTCCACCTCCTCCCCTCCTCCCAATT
>LOJH01068386.1:0-10104 GCA_001685095.1 Ellobius talpinus
ATAGATAGATAGATAGATAGATAGATAGATAGATAGATAGATAGAAAGATGATAAATAGGATATGTTTTGGTGAAGTTATATTTTTCATGTATCATTAGATCTATGCTATGGGGCCAATGGGCTTAGACCTAAACAGATGTCAACATCCTGGGGTGTCTTTAGCCTGCTTTGTAATTCATTGCCCACTACCATGTTTGGCCTAATATCCACCCTGTGACTATTAAGCAAATCTTTTTGGAAAATGCAAGTAGACACCTAGCTTTTACCATCCCAGAGAGGAAGAATGCCCTCAGGTAGTATACAAGCTTTATAGCATAAATGCCATAAATGTCCCCACTTTGCTGTACTGTAACCTATCTGCCTGTTATTTCTACTAATGTATTAAAAATCTACCTTGATTTATGACTATCTTTGCTATGTTACTATAAAAAAACAGGACACTGTCACCATGTTGGAACACACAATAGGATGATCTGAGTCTATGTCCCCAGCCACAGATACTCATATTTGGCTCCAGAGAAAACTCTCCTATTCTGTTTGAGATAAGAGTTGTGTTTTTGCATCCACAGGAGACTGGCCCCTTTGTGGTTAGAATAAAGTAATTTTCACATCAAGAGTAACTGCTCCTTAGGGTTGGAGCTGGAGACTGTGACCTAGTCTCTTGGCTTCAACTTGTTTTAGGTGATTAAATTCTCTACTTTTCTGAAAATTTCAAGTCTGGGCTTCAGGCAACAGGGGGATCACTCTGGAGTCTCCTCAGTATACAGTATATGCGAATAGAAAAGCAAGGCTTGATTTAAGTTTTAGATGGGATGAACAGCGGAGCTGGCTTGACAACCCAGCACCATATGAGGCCCTGAAAAAAAATCGAAGAAACCTCATAAAGTGTGAAAAATATATCCGAAGCCCAGAGAAACAAGGCCATAACAGAATCTCTCCTAAAAAGAAATGAGCTAAATTTTCACTTGGTGAGATGCCTACACAGACACAAATTCTCTTTATGATCAGCCTGACACAAAAGCACAAGTCACAAACACAACTTCAGGGCTGCAATCCAGGTAATGTGCTTGCCACCCCCCGTGTGAAAATGGGGCCTTCACAGAGCCTAGAATTTTAGAATTTTAAAAGAAATCAAACATGCAAAAAAGGAACAAGCCATTGTGATGATAATGGAGGTTGTGATGTTTGGGGAGATGTTTCCCAGTCCTTCAAAAATTTATAAATCAAACTTCTGCTCCTATTTGTATTCCAGAAGAAGGTGGACTTCTTTTAATTTTTCCCAGCACTAATATGATATCACTACCCCAATGAAAAACAAAATGACAAGAACCACAGTTAATGTTGGAAATGTCTAAATAATTAACATATAAAAGGACATGAGAAGAAAGGACCCCTTTATTTCAGCCTGCTTGAAGTGATCAGGGAAAATTCTTTCATTATCTTCATGGGTCCCAGTATAAGGACAAAGAGACATGGCGGGAATCCACTGACTGTTAACGCTCCTGTTCCTGTCTGATTGGCAGGAAACTTCCTAACCAGGATCCACATTTTAGAACAAAGGAAAAGGACAGATGGTCCTGAGGTCACTGAAATTGGCCTCTGAGAAGGTGACTTAGGTCTCTGCTCTTTCTCCCTGCCCTGGGGGTATACACCTACCATTAGCCTAACTGACTGCTGGGTGTGACCAAGTTCTGCAAAAAAGAAGACCAAGGCCTTTCTGGAGAGGATTCTCCTGGCAGAGTTTAGATACAGGAGAAACACAAATGCACGTGCACACAAGAGAAACAAGCACATGTGTGTGCACACAATACCACACACACACATGTGCACGTGCGTGCACACACACACACCACACATGCATGCACACACCACACACACACATACACACACACAGAGCGAGGCATTTAGTCCCACAAGAACAGGAAAAATTAACAGTCAATCACTGCTTCGTTCTAACTTCCAATAGACTTCTGGTCTACTTGATCTGTTTTGCTTTTACTCTGAACTCTTTTAGGTCTATTAGATCTCAAAGAGTGAAGAACACAAGCTGATCTGCCTCCCCAGCAACACAAATCAACCTTCTAAATGACTTCTTAAAAAGGAAAAGGGGGGGGAAAGCCGGGGGGGGATTCATTTAGAATAGTACTGCTGGATGTAAATAGGGCTACCACTAACTGTCCATGCAAAACTCCTGTGTCCCACTGGAGTGAAGAGATAAGAATTCCTAGCTCTGCTTTGATAGCTAGACCCAAATACTTTTGCCCTAGTGAATTAGCTCCCCCACCACCACCATCACCACTACGGTTTGAAAGAAACCATTTCATCTGTGATAAAGACTTGGGTTCAAGTGATGTGTAAAAGCGTTTTATTGGGTGGCTCCTCAGGAGACCAGTGGCAGATGAGATGTTACTATTCTTTTTCAAACTATAAACAGATCAAGGAAAGGGGGGACAATAATCTACTATTACAAAGAAACAGAGGAAAGTCAACCACTCACATTGGTTACATTTCAGCTTTATTGAAGCATAATTGACAAAGATTGTACATTTTCAAGGTGTACAACCTGTATGTTCCTTCCATGTATGTAAACATTGAGAGTGATTAGCACAACCAAATTAATTACATCTATCACCGCATAAGGCACCATTGTTCGAGTAATAAGCACGTTTAAGATCTCTTTTAGCAGAGTTAAAGTGTATTGACTGAAGTTAGCACACTGTACCTCAGAACCCCGGAACTCATTCAGCTTTGAAACCGAAAGCTTGGATCTGATCATCAGCAACTCTCTGTCTCCCTTGTTTCACACTGACCATTCTAATCTACGAGTTAAGCACTGTCAGTGCCCATTCACAAGTGGAATCAGATCACACAGCACCTGTTGTTCTGAGCCTCCATCATTTCACTTGTTATAATGTTCTTTGCTAATCTCTGTGGTTGCAAACCCAGGATGTCCATCCTTTGATGGCTGGATGGTATTCCATCATTTATATGTTTGGCACACTCTCTTTATTCATCCATGATGGATTCTTAGCTTGCTTCTATGTCTTGTCTATTATAAACAGTCTTGCAATAAGCCATGGGTGCTTGTGTCCTTTCAAAACACTGATTTTTACTTCCTTAGATACAGATGCAGGGACAGAATTGCCAGGTTGCATAGCAGTTATAGTGTTAAATTTCTGAAGCACCAATGTACTGTTATCCACAAGTGTTGACAAGTTTATATTCCCACTAATGGGGCAATAGATTTGGGGGAGAGGCTGAGATGTTAGGGGAGAAACGCTGAGTCAAAATGTATTTTAGCAAGAGATTTCTTAACTATAAAACAACTAGATGGGGTCTGAAGAAAGATGTTTCAATCCAGCCAAAGCATGGCATCTTTTAAACATGTCCAAGGAAAGGAGTAGTCTTACATTGTGAGGATACAGGCTTAGTTAATGTGTGACCTGTGCTACATAGCCAAGGCTAGAAAAATGGACAAATCTGACTTGGGCTATTGGGCTATGTGACAGAGGCCACAATTTGTCTGTGTTGGGGATTAGGGCATATATGATTTAGGATACGTTACAGTGGTCACTGTTTGGGTAGAAGAGTGGGATTTAGTTAATGTGTGGCCCATGTGACAGTAGTCAGGCTACCTTCCACTCCAGCCAGTAGGAAGATGGATAGTGTGATGGCCCTCCTCATGGTCTTCTCTGCCTGGAGCCTGGTTACACACAGGATCCAGGCTCTGTAACACAGGGTATGGGGATTTCCTTTGCCCCTGAATCCTTGATCGTACCTGTAACCTCTCGGTTTGGGTGACACCCACACTCTCATGGTAATCCCCTAATGATTAGTGGCACTGAGCCCCTGCCAGCACTTGTTGGGCAGGTGAATATGTCTTCCAGAAAAATGGTTATTCAGGTCCTTTGCCCATGTTAAAAATGGATTTTTCATTTTTCACTACTGTAGATGAAGCCTTCAAAGATTTGCAGTTTGCAAATATGTTCTCCTTGCATGACTCCTCTTCATTTTGCTGATTGTTTCCTTTACTATATATACAGAGGTTTTGTCAGCTTGAGGCAATCCCACAGGTCAGTATGACTTTGGGTAGCTGTGTTCTATCATATCTGGTAACCATTGATAAGATCGATATCAAGGAGCCTTCTCTCTTACGTGTTCTGTTATGGGTTTTATGCTTTCAATCTCAGGTTAAAGTCTTGAATGTACAGTTAGCTTTTATTTGTAGTATAGGGGTAAAATTATCTTGTGTGTATGGAGATATCCAGTTTTTCCAACACCATTTCTGGAAGAAATCATTTTCCCAAATTTTTTTTGGGGGGGTGGCGACTTTTGTCCAATATCAATTAACAGTACATGTGTCAGTAGTATTTTTGAGCTATTTTTCCATTGGCCAATGTGTTTATTTTCCAGTATCACACAGGTCTGAACACTATAGCTCTATAATACAGTATTAAATCAAGAAATATGTTGCATTTATATTTCTTCTTTATGGTCAAACTGCTCTGTGATTTGGTGAGGTCTTTCTTGGATCTATGAAAAATTTAGTATTTTTTTCTATTCCTGTAAACAATGACATTAAAATTTTGATAGGAGTTACATTGAATCTGAAGAGTACTTTACCTAGTAGACATTAAAACAATATTAATTTTTCAATCCATGACCACATAACATCTCTCCATTTATTTCAGTCTTCTTCAACTTCCTTCAACAATGTTCTAAAATTTATTCATATGCTTCAGATTTTGAGCAGCATAGTTAAATTTATTCCTAAATATTTTATTTATTTCATGCTACTCACAAATATTATTTTTATGCATTTTTGCTACTTTCATTCCTAATCTTCAAATTCCTCCCTCAAACACACACACACACACACACACACACACACACACAAACGAGGGGAGGCATGCAGGCTCCGTGCTACTTGCCAAAGCCTGTGCTATTGACCTAAGTTTACGTGTCTGTCTTTAAGCATTCACAGAGGGGTATTCCTTTGATTTCTCCCAATTTTCCCTCAAAGATTCATTGCGCTTGCACAAGCTGAGGCTGGAAAAACAGGCCTACTACTTCTCTGTGAAGAACCAGAGTCCAGTGCTGACCTGGAGAACACATCTCTATTTTCCTAACATCTTATTTCAAAGAAATGCTTAATGTGTGTGTGGAATGAATGCCCGGAAAACATTTGTTGATTGCTGCACTGTGTCTAAAATCAGCTGGAAGCAGCTTCTCCCAGCCTGCCAATTCTCAGAGACGGCTGAGTGCCTGGCCTTCCTCCACGTTCCTGAGCTAAGGATATTTTCCCTCCCTTAGAGAAATGTGTTCATAGGAAACCTAAAAACTGAACAACAAGCCACAGACTCAGAGCTCAAACTGGAAATCTTCAATGGATCCCGGAATCATTGGGCTCCTTTGCTGAGCGTAACTGGCATTTCAATTTTAAGTAAATGCAGCATTGCAACCCATAAAATTACATAGTGCTTAAGAGACTTAGTCACAATTCATAAAACTAACAAAAACAAACTAAATTCCATGGCCCTTGAGATTTTCATCTGTATTGTTCTATACCTTACCATTTTTCTGAAAAAAAAAAAGCATAGTTAATGGCCAATGTTGTACTGGTAGGTGTGTTAAATCCAAGGACATTGAGAATATTGGATTTTTTTAAAGAAGAAAGATTTTTAGGGGCTGAGGGTAGAGCTGAGTCAGGCAAATGCTTGCCTTCAAGCCCAAGGACCTCCTTTTGAACCCCAGAACCTCTATTTAAAATGTTGGATGTGGTAATGCATCCTTGTAATCCCGCACTGGGGAAGTGGAGGTTGTAGTACCTGGGGTCCAATAGAATGCCAGCCTATCCGAATCCATGAGATCTAGGGCAATGAGAGACCTTGTCTGAGAAAACAATGTGGATGACATCTAATCACACTCAAGGTTGACACCTGACCTCCACATGCACCTCCACACACATGCATACACCTGTACTCATACATGAAAGAAATAAAAAGAGGAGGCCTATTTAAGCACACACGATCCTTATTGAAGTAAAGCGATCAGCTTCTCTTCGTGGCATTTCCTTAGACTACTGTGGAGTCAGAGCAATCCTAACTGTAAGAAGTTAACAGTCCCTTTCTGTGTCAAAATGCCAGGGGAATCGTTTGTGAGTTACAAAGGGGAACTAATTACTAAAAGATCCATGCCTTTTTTTTTTCGTTCGTACATGTTTGTTTTGTTTAAATCAACTCAAAAGCAATAGGAGCTACTGGAATTGGGGTTCTGTCATGCATAGGCCCCTCACCAACAGGTTCAAGTTTAAATAAAGGACAAAATTCTATATGACGTCACAAACCTTGGTGTTCTAACACTTGCTGCTTTCTAGCCACACGAACCCAGATCCATGTCCTCTAATCTCATTCACTTTGACACTTCCACGCTCTCTGCACCCCACGCTTCCTGTCTCTGAGGGCCTTTATCCTGCCCACTGGGCTTTACAGACACCAGTACCAATTCACCCTATTAACCAGCGTGGAAGCACTACCTCAAATACGCCATCCTGAGCAGCCCTGGCATTGGAGGGGTTTCTTGCGCAGGAAGGACTGGAGTTCACAGTGTTTTCTCTCAGCAATCTATGAGCAAGACCCATGTGTTCACACTTGTGTCTGAAATAGTGCACAGAACCTCACCACAGCTGGTAAAAAAAAAAAAAGGGAATGAATGAGTGAAAGGGGCGTGCCAGTTAAGTTGATGAATTAAGTCATAGATAAAAGAAAAATAAAACCATTGCTTCTTGGGCAGCATCTCAGTAGGTAGGTGCTCCCCTGTGAACCAGCTCCAATGAAGGAGGAATACGCTGTTTTCTCTCCCCACGGAAACTTGCACCTATACCTCTCAGGCAGGGAGCAGAGCCCAGCATGAAAAAATGTATCCCATCCCAACAGTCCTGCCATGCTGCTAGGAATAAGTCTGTAGATTAACCCTTCCCACTTCTGACCACAAATTTTGGTTCCACCCTTGAAATATATATAATTCAAGTATCACTCAATTACAGGTAGCTGTGCTCAACTCCTATTTTCCTATAGTTTGGATGATTTCATTTTATTTTTTTCCTGTGACTGATTTCTAGAACATTTGGTGTGGCTCTCAGTGAAAACTCCATCATAGCTAAACTGTCAAGGTCGATTCCTGTATAGATGAATTCATTTGATTTTAATTTCCATTGCCTCAAGTTCTGGAGACTGGTCAGTCCATTTTCTTTTGATATTTCATTTGATAGAACAATGGTTGCTTTTATAACCACAACAATGGTCATTATTGCAAAGGTCACTCACTACTGAGACCATGGGACCTGGATCAACGGTGCCATCTTGAGCCTTCTGCTCATTCTACTGCCTACTTAGCTGGCTATTTGGCACATCCCCTGGGATGACTTGATGGGGTTTTAAATGGGATTCTTTCACACACTGAATGTATCTTGTCCTAAACAGTGCCCTGACCTTTTATTGATGGCTATTTGTATGTCAGCTTCCTGAGCGTGCATGCCGAACAGCGTTCTGTGCTTTCTTTCCCTATCAAAAGCATGGTCCTGATGACTGTGCTTTTGCTGTCCCTGGATGGGGTTACCTGGCAACCCCAGTTCAGTTTCCAAGCACATGCGCTTGCTCATCTCACCCGGTCCTCACATAATCTCTGTACGACTTCCATGTATTGGTCTCACGCTGGTTTCCCATCATAAGACCTTAGCTGCTTAAATAACTTGATTGCAGCAAAAGGGCCAAGCCGTCTCACTTTAACTGCATAGATGCTTCATTCTCCTAGCTTTTGACACAGTGCTAACATTTATATGTAATTTATATTGCTAAACATTTAATTCCAAATCCTGATCCTGTTTATATCTCTGTATTCTGCCATCCTAGAATGTAGTACATCTTGCTTAGACTATTACGCTTTTTATGTTTTTCTTCTCTTGTCTCTAAACCCGTTATTTTCTCTAATCCATTACATATCACACTAATTTTATTCTGCTACTCCATTTTACCTCAAGCTACTTTGCAGTTCTTCCCCGTGTAATGAAGAGAAGAAAGCTCCCTTGTCTACCTCAGCCATTTACATATTTGGCCAATCCTTGTCTGGCCACCTCCACTCCCGTTAATTCCCCAGGCTTTCCTGTGCTGGCTATTTCTTGAGTATGGCTCTTTCATTCTTAGTGTACTCTCTTTGCCCACCCTCCTGGGGGAAATGCCACAGGAAGATGCACAGGACAGAGTAGAATCGGGCCTTCCTAGTACGCTCCAGTGACTTGAAGACCTGAATGTCCAGATGCTGCCACTCAGAACAAACAGCTTTGTCCTTTGTCCCTTCATCTCCTTACCACAGAGAGTGTAAGAACCTTGCTACTAGTCTTTTGAGGATAAATCGTAAGCACACAAGTAGTAAAGTGATTGGTGCAAATAACAGGTGTTAACTGTACTTGGGGACTCACTGCCTCCCTCAGAGAACACATGCCCAATCAAGATGAGAGTGAGGTGGGGCAGGAGTCACTCCACAGCTGACATCCTGTCTCTCGTATGAGAATGTCCTTATTAGGGTGAGCACAGCTCTCAAATCTTTCCCATTGCCTCCCAGGGAGGGAAATCGGAACAGCCATCACCTCATCACCCAGGGGCTAACTTCTCTTTGGGGGAATTAAAATCTGTGCTTCAGCCTCTTGGGAACTAATATTATTGGCGACTTTGCTTATGATTTAAAGAACTTGGTTTAGCTGAATGTGTGTTCTTCTAGCCTTTGCTGGCTTTTTGCTTTGCCCAGAACAAGGGGTCAAATCCAGTCCCCTGAAAACCGGAAGCCACTCAGGAAAGGACATAGGGGCCTCAGATACGGCTCTGTTACAGCATCAGCAAGGCAGACTTAGCAGCACATGGGTTACTTCAGATAGCTAGTTTGTTTGTTTTATTAGCTTTGAGGGTGTTTGTATTTTGAGACGGGGCTCATGTAACCCAAGTTGTCCCAGAACTCACGGTGTAGCTCTGGATGACTGTGAATCCTGGTTCTACGGCCTCTGTCCCCCAAGTACTGGAATTACAGCTTTGCACTGCCTCATCCCAGTTTGCACATCTGCTTTCACTGGTGTGCCAGAGGAGGATCAGCCAGGAAGCCTCCTCTTTTGCTGCCACACCCTTAAGGGGAAAGGAATTTTTGTTTTTGGCATGTAACCTCACGTGGAATATTGAACCCAAGTTAGCCAATAAAGAACATGTCACCCTAGCCCACCCGAGGAAACTTCAGGGATGGGGACATCAGGCAACTTTCTACAGCAGCTTGTGTGCTGTGTGCATTTCCCACTGTTGAACTCCCAGCGAGTCAAGCTTAGTAGATGCTCAGCAAATATTTGAGGACTGAATAAATATAGCCAAAAAAGCCTGAAAATACAAATTTTATTCTATTTACTGCACATAAAAGTATATATGGTAAACAAGCAAAAAGTGTAACTATGGCTTATTTCTATTTGACAAAAGTTTAGTGTGTATACACACACACACACACACACATACATATGAATGTTGTTTAGAGAAACAATAGAACGGGGAAAGAAGTAAGCTTTTATCCAAGCTGTCTCAGAGCAGTGCGAAAGCAGCCCTGAATTTCACCATGAGAAGATACACATGAGAGTTTGGAGCATGCCGCTCCAAGCGTCACAGCTAGCCCTGCGGAAACAGCAAGCTCATGAGGCCACATCCTTACCTTGGTCTATCTTCTTTTGAAGGTCATGAACCTCCAATGGAGGGCTGCACTCCCTGTAACTGGAAGGAAGGGGTTGCCATATCTCTGGAGACACAGGGACAGAGAGGAGAATGTGTAGGCTCAGGTTGCTAAGTCCTTAGTGTGCTGCCGCTACACCACATCCCCTCCCTTCCAAATGTAGCTCTCTAGGATGTAGTCTTCAGCTAACAGAGACATAAGCATTACCTGTGTTTACCAGGGCCTGTAGGTCAACCATGCATGTTTTTCTCTTACTAATTGGTCCTTTGTGCTAGAGCATTAGCCACAAACACAGTGTGTAGTGAAAGGGGGGGCAGGCCTGCTTTTCGTCCCGCCCGGCTCCCGCACGG
>LOJH01068388.1:0-10104 GCA_001685095.1 Ellobius talpinus
GGAGAGATGACCCAGAGGTTAAAAGTGCTTAGAACTTCTGCAGCGCTGGAGTTCAGTTCCCATTGTCCATGGAAGCTACAGCCCCTGTAACTCCAGTTCAAGGTCACTTGAGATCTTCCAGCCTTGGCAGCTCCTGAATACGCATGGTGAACATAAACTCACATAGGTATACACACATACACATAAATAAAACTAAATTCATTTAAAAAATGAGCAAAATAATCAGAGGATGTTAGTTCTGTCAAAGGAGCTGTGTGGGTTAGTAAGTGACTTTTAAATCGCAGATGCTAAAAAATTGCTAATTGTTTCTTTGAGACCGAAAGTGTTGAATAAATGAGCTCTATTTCAATAAAAATAAAAAGTGGTCATTTCCATGAAATTTCACAAGAAATAATTAGTTGGAATGTTGGAAATATCTTCACTTGCTGTGCAAAATATACATAATTAGGATTTAACTTCTTTATCAGACTTACTGTAAAATGCATTTGAGCTACAACATAAAGATTACTATATTTAAAGAAGAAATTCCTGACTGACCATTGTTAAAGTCTAGGTGAGTTTGTTAATTTTTTTGTCCAGTCTGTGTTGTCTATGTCCATTCTGTCTGGAGGCAGGAGGACACAGCAGAGCTCTGTCCAGGCATCTGATGCTTTAGGGTATCATTAGGGAGGAGCTATTAATGCTTGAGATGAGTTAGCCTCTTAAGACTCAATCCAACGGGAATTTGGTTGGGCCTTGTGAATGAGTACAAAGGAAATAGTTACAGGAGTACCACGTGTGCATCTGCCTGAGCCATACAGGGTCCTACGGTTATTGCACCTGGGAAAGTTTCAGCAGTATGTATGGAATTCCCATTAACCCGACTCACTGAAGCCCTTTGTCATACCCAGCCTTGGAATCCTTTTCTGTTTTTGAAGTAAGTTCAGCAGCTTGAAAGTATATCAAAAGGACTTGTTGCTCATATGAAAACTATTCTCGAATCATCAACTTTCAAAGCTTGGGTTCCTGTTACCAGCTGAATAAAAGCAAAGTGTTGCCCGTAAATGGTCAATTGAGCACCAAAGCCGAAGTAATGGAATATTACAGCCATAAAAGAAGTTGGAAAAGCTGGTGTGGACACACGTATGGCAGAATGAAGAAATGCAAAATTAGCTAAAGTCAGAGGCGGTTGTAGGAACACACCTTCTGATGGAGCAGCTCAAACGGTAATGATCCTACACGATTTAACTGGAGAATTCTAGGATGACAGATACATTTGCTGGATATGGGATAGATATATCCAGCAATATATTTGGGGGGAAAACGGAAAGAATTAAGTTGAAAACTTATCTCCAAGTTGGTTCAGAGGGTACATACTAATGTAGGGTCTGTCAAAGAGGTATGTGGGCAAATTTTGAAGGTTTAGTGTCTTTATGTGTCTTTGTGTAGGTATGGGCACTTGTATGTAGGTGCCCATAGAAATGAGAAGAAAGTATCTGGCCCTATGGAGCTAGACCTGCGGGCAGTCGTGAGCCGCCCAATATGGAGGCTGGGAACAAAACATGTGTCCTCTACAAGAGTAGTAAGTACTCTAAGCCACTGAACCATCTCTCCAGGCCCACGTGTTAGTGTTATACAGGACTCTAAGCCAAACTGCTGCCATCTTTAGGAGTTCACCTGTGCCTGCTTGCCAAAGATCATCTCAGCTGGGATTGTTGGCTGTTGACCTTACTTCGTGGAAGGAAGGCATGGGAAAGGTCATAAGACCCTCACCTGTGTATCCAGCCACCCCTCACAACCAGCTGAATAAAATTCTACCCTAATTGCACACGGCCTAGGCATCTCTGGGAAGGGCTAGAAGATATTAAGTTGGGAAAGTTAAGAGAACAGGACTCCATCTACACTGACATGTGGGGGTTCCTCATAAAGATTGGGTGCCAACCTTCCAGTGTGGCCTCTTTAAAGTTACCCATAACCCCCTCATTCATTGCCCTGTAAGTGAGCTTGATAAACTCATTGGTTTCCCAGAGTGAAGTTTGGTGGACTCCACCATGGCTTGCCATTGAGACTGCAGGAGGAGGGAGTAGATGCATTTACATCTCGCTAAGGGAAGGAACCTAGCAACCTTTGGTTAGTTTTGATTATTTATCATATTGGATTGAGAAGTGCCTAGGAAAACTAGTATGCCCTCCCTCCCCTCTGTGTGTGTGTGTGTGTGTGTGTGTGTGTGTGTGTATGTACATGTGGAGGTTAGAGAACAACTTATCAGAGTTGGGTCTCATCTTCTATCACATGAGTCCCAAGAATGGAACTCAAGTCACCAGACTTGGTAGCAAGCACCCTTCCCTAGTGAGCCATTAGGACTCTAGGTATAACTCAGCTAGTAGAGTGCTTGTTTAGTATTTGTGAGGCCCTGGGTTCCATCCCCAGCACTTCGTACACTGGATATGGTGGGCTACACCAGCAATCCTAGCACTCAGCAGGTGAGGGCAGAAGGATCAGAAGTTCAAGGTCATTCTTAGCTGCCTAAGAAGTTCTGGATCAGCCTGGGCCACATGAGACTTTGTCTTAATTTTTTTTTTTTAGTTTGGTCAGAAAATAACTCATTTAAAGTTATAGCATAGGGKGTGTGAGTGTTAAAGAGATGAAGGGATTAAAAAAAGGAGCCAAGGAATCTTCATCAGGAGAACAAGGAAGACGCCTTGGGATATCTCAAGAACTAGCTAGATCTCACCTGTTGAAGGTTCAAATATATGAAAAAGCAAGCTCATGTGAAAGACTTTCCCTAAAGAGGAAAACAGCACTGAGCGCTCGACCTCCACAGATCTGCCCAAGAAGAAGTTGGTTTGCCAGGGTTTGCTTTGCCATTCTCAGCTGCCCCGGCATGCAGAGGCCAGTGTAACTATGACTCAGAGCTGTGAGGGGGCCGCTGCCACTGAAGCCAGTGAGCCTCCCCCAGATTTCAAAGGGGATGTCCAGCAGTGTAAGACAGGCTCTGAGTCCTTCTTGGCTGTCCCTGAGGTTGGTGTGTGAAGCTGTGAGGCCTTCGCTTCAATATGGAGCCAAGGAAGGTAGAGATGCTGAGAACATGGCGTTTTAGGAATAAAGCCATAGGTGACAAGCAGAACTCACCCAACAGAAAAGTCTTGTGGGATGCAACCAGCAAGGTTGCCTAAGCGTCCAGTAGTAGTATCACATCATGTGCCCTCAATGCTGGACATAGGATTTAAGGTTTGCTTTGATGAATCTGGGGCTCACTTTTGTCTAAACCTTCCTCTCTGCCACCCCACCCCTACTGATTCCTCCCTTTTCAAATAAGAATGTTTGCTCTGTGCAGCTGCATTGAGGAATAGTTAGCTTTCAACTTTACAGGATCTCAGGGCTAAGAGTTTGTCTCAGAGGAGACTTTGACATGGAACTTTTGAGCAATGCTGGAACTATTAAGGCCCTGGGGGCTCTCAGACTGAATGCATCTGCCATCCTAAGATGGGCATGAGCCTGGGGGGGGCGAGGTCAAAATGTGCTGGTTTGAGTGTGAAGGGTTCTCAAAGGCTCACAAAGGCTTGATCCCCAGGTGCTGGGGCTACTGTGCGCAATCCTGAAAACTTTAAAAGGAAAAGCCTATCTGGAGGAAATAGGTCACTGGGAACATGTCCTTGGTGGCCAATATCTTGCCCAGGGCCTTCTCAGTCACTTTCTTTATGCTTCCTATGATCCACGAATTAAGTAGCCTCTGCCACGTGCTCTTGCTATCAGGATGTTGTGCCCCACTGTGGGCTTGGAACCAGTGGAAAGAAGCACTATGAACTGAAACTTTGCGTCACGCAGTAACTCTTCCTTTTAAGTTGTTTCTCTTAGGTGTTTGGTCATGGCAATGAGAAAGACTAACACGAGAAACCTAATATTTTTTAATTGCTTATTAGTCTAGATAATTTGTGCGTTGATGATAGGTGTCACTTGCTAGCTTGGCTTCAAATGAAACAATTGCCCATAATAGTCAATATAATTGGACCATAATTCACTACCAATCAATACTGAGACTGCCATCGGGACTTAGGTAATTGATCTAAATGTGTGCTCAAGTGAGATTTGTACTTCAGTATAGATTCATATAGTCAGGAAACATGCCAGCGTCTGAGTGCTAACTAAAGAGGTAAAGTGATGGGCATTCTCTAAGATGGCATATGAAACAGAAGAATGAGTGTGTGTCAACATTTGCTGAAACCTCAGTACTGTTGATTCTTTCAGTTCTGTCCTCCAAGAAGAAAGATACCCACTAAAAATGTAAAGGACAAGAAATTCATGGAATGAAATGCCTGCAAAGGCAGGAATAGAAACGGACACACAGTACCGGCCCCAGGGAAGAAGAGAAGACCTTCCAAACTACAGCACAGCAAGGCCAATGCACATGCCCTATTCTTCAGTGTGAAAGAGCAGCCTTATATTGAGAGCAGCTCTAGTACACTTGCTGCCCAGTCATTGTCTGGGAGCAACAGAGCTATGCATAAACCCTGTGGTAGATCAGAAGATGAAGTAGTTGGGCATTTCAGTCAGCAGGGTCTTGGTGTGGGAGATCTCGGTGGTGTATCCAATGACCACAAGTGATCTTCTTTTGTGTCCCATGGATATGTTTACACAGGAAGCTTTAGAGGACAGTTCCTCCACGGCTCCTGTGGTTCTCTGTTCCTGAAAGGATACTTTAAAGAGGAAGGTCAGTAGGCTAGACTGCGATAGCTGATCTCAGAACTGTAGTTGTAAATGATCATCTCCTCCCTCCACTGTTCATTCTCCATTCCTCTCATTCTCCACCATTACCTCAGCTGACACTGGTGCCTGACACACACCAACATGACCCAACCCTTCATTTCTGAGGAAATCTGATTACTTAGCAGCCATACCTTCTCAAGACCACACGTCTCATGGATATAATGGGACCATTATGAACTGGGGTACCCAGGTAGATCATATTGCATAAATACAACCCTGCCTTTTCCTGCTCTCCTGGATGTATTGCCCTGGATTGGAGAGCAGCTTCTCCACACATCAATAAAAACAAAGAACCCCAAATACTCAAGCCATAGCCATAATTCATAATTAAGTGCAACATTTGCCACCGGACCCGATCATGCTACTTTGAGAATTAGGACCTCATTCTCCCTGGGCTCAGAGTTCTGGGGACAAGAAGAAAAATGACCCCTAATAGGTTCTTGGGAGATATCATGAGTGAAGCATAGCTACTCCACTCTCGGTTTTGGTAGCCATCTTTTCTTTCACTTGGAAAATGAGAATCACATAGGGGTCTCTGGTCTCATGTGTTTGCAATAGCCTAACTGATGTCACCCTTCAGAGCATTGCCTTTGAGCTGGCATTTCGGTTGTCCTTCAGTAAGCCATCACAATCCTTTTTTAGGCTGGTTTCTCTAGGATAGCAAGGAATCAGTGAAACCCACAGTCATGGGCCTTCTCTCAAATCCCCTTCCCTTCAAATGGGAACTGGGTCCAATGCCATGATGTATGAATGCCACATCCATGAACTGAGCTTGCTTTAAACCCTGGAGGAAGGGCATGCATAAAGGAAAAATCTTAGAATAAATATCTACCCCTGTAGGATGAATTACCAACCCTTCCAGGACAGAACTTAGTAACAACATGTGACTTTGTGTCCCTTTGGGGAATGTCTCCTCTCAGGTCTCCATGCCAGCTCCTAGCATTGACAGGTTGGCAGAGATGAACCTACTTATATAGGTACTCATGAATATAGGACCCACAGGAAGACGCTGTCTTTGTCATCAGGCCATGCCGTTTATGTACTCATTGTACCCGTTTTGGCATGGGAAATGGTGACAGCTGACAACCATCAAGGTTTTATCATTTTGACTATTTGGATTTTTTGTGCCTTCCCAAATTAGATATTGACTGGCGATACTAGTATATAAGACAAAAAAAGAAAATAGTCACACTTCATGCCTACTCCTTTGTGTCCAGCTGTGCTTCTACTACCATGTGCTTCTACTACCTATTACCATGGTTGTAGCATTTGGGCTGCAACCTGGCCCCTCAGAGTTCTTGTTCTGCAGTTTCTACTCAGTGCTAAGGGCCTACAAGCTGAAGCTGCATCTGCAGCGGTGTTGAGTGTGATGGGGGTCGGTTCCTGAACAAAGACGTTCCCCAGGTCTCCTGCTCCCCCACTCCTCTGATCAGGTACAGGATGGGACAATTTTGCTTTTACTCTGAAGGCATCCTGGCCTGGCTCTGATCACTGAACTTCTAAAAACTTGACTGAAGTGGCCGGTTCTGAATCTATGCAGGTTTTACTCCCCACAAGTATGTGGCTTCCTGCGGCCTCCAGCATTAAGATCCCCCTTCCTAGAACTCTCTGTGCTACAGCAATGGAATGGCAGGGAACTTCAAGCAATATTCTGACTAAGTAAAGACTTACCATAGGGCTGGGTGAGATGGCTGAGCAGGTACATGTACTTCCTGCCAAGACTGACAACCAACTTCAATCCCCAGAACCCGCATGGTGGAAGAAGAGAACCAGCTCCCGAAAGTTGTCCTCTGACCTCCAGATATGCACACAAAAAGAAAAAAAGCAAAAACTGAAAAAAGCACTTTTAAAGAGTTAGTGTGGCCCAGAGTTCAAAGCTGTGTAGGTTTTGCTGTTCATTCCACGTGATTGCATGTGATTTCCTGTTTCTCTCTCTCTTTCTCACCTCTCCCCCACCCCCGGAGTAAAAAATAAGGTAATTACCAAGCCAGTCACTGTGTAATATTGCAGGGTGAGAACCATACAGGTACATTTTTCCATGACTCTCATTCCCAGCACAATTATGACTGGAGTTACTTTTCTTGGTTGAGTTTGCAGGAATCTGTCATCCGTCTCTGGAATCTATTTGACAAATTGGTGACTTCAACAGAGACAGGATGGGATGGTCATCCAGTCATCCTTAAGGACTTTAATGGCGGTCATTTAGTTAGGGTTTTGCAGAAAAACAAACCATGGGGTATGTACGTGGCAGTGGGGAGAACACAGAGAGACAGAGATGGAGACAACCTTTAAGTCTTTGCCTCTAACTCACATGACTATGGAAATTCAGTAAGCCCAACATGGATGAGGAGAGAGGTGAGGCAGAGGCTAGTTCAAGGGCAAAGGCAGTCTGCTGGTGATCCAGGAGAGCAGAAGTTGTGGGGAAGTTAGGAGTCTACCGGTAGCATCCCTCCGGCTGGGGGAAATGTGCTTTCTGTTCTGCTCAAGCTTTCAACTGATTGGTTGAGGCACCCACATTATACTGGGCAGTCTGCCTTAATAAAAGGTCCCTGCTTAAAATATAAGTCATATGAAAGTGGCTTCACAGAAACGCCAGAATAATATTTAACTGAGTATCTGGGCACTGCAGGCCAACAAAGCTGACGCATGAGTTAACCTTCACAGTAGCTGACATCATTTCTGGGATGGGACTTTATTTTTGAGTCACTGTCCTCACTCAGGAAGTCAGAGTTGTGGATGCAATTTCTTGGCCTCCACAGAGAGATTCCTCTTACCGAACTAGCTAAGGGTCTAAACCGGTCAAGCCATGGGAGTCAATCCTTTTCTCGCTAAGGATGGATTGGCCTCATGGACAGCGAATCCTCTATGAATTGGACTTTAGACAAACCATAGGTCCAAATCCCAACCCTACCAGGGGACCACAAGGCCATCATAGGACATCTGGTAACAATATTAGCTCAGGAAGTTGTCAAAATGCTCTCACTCAGAATGGTTACTCCCGAACACCTTTTTGGTACAAGCCTGGGACTACAGGCGTCTTCTCTTTTGGACATGGCCATTGCTCAGTCACTGCCTCCTGGGTCTGTTTCCTCAGATGCAGAAACTGAACCAAGAGACATGCACTTTTATTTGAGGAATCACCTTCGTCCTCCTGTTCTCTCCTTCTGCTTGTTCCTGGTTCCAGGAATTAAATGATGTACTCACTCAGTACCTGCCCTTCTATTTCTCCCCTAGGGACACCAAATTCTATTAACCATCTCTGTATCTTTCAGTTGTTACAGTAATGGGCCCAGCTTTTGGGTGTTAAGTGTAGTTGCCTGGCCTCTGTCATTCTGGCTGTTTGTCATCCCTCTGGTTCTGTGACAGCATCATCCCTGTGCCATAAGGAGAGCTACCACTGGGATGCTGGGGCCCCTCTCACCAACGCTTACTAAATGGCCCTGCAGAATGGCCTCTTCCTTGCAGTGGATGTAAGCCTCTGGTGGGCTCTCTGACATTATGTGAGGAATCTGTTCTAGATTTTTTTTGCTACCTGTCATGAGAGCTCCAGAATTTTCCTTCTGCCACCATAGTCCATCACTTTCCCTGGGCACATGGGAGACACGATACAGTTGATTTAACCCAGTCCCAAGGGAGAAGGCGGCAGCGTCCTTCCAACCAGGGTAAATCCTGTAGCCCCAAAAGATGCTTCAAGATAAATAGGCTCTCTGTTTCTCACACTTGGCTTCTTATTGCTTCACCTGATTCCTCTTTCCCATCCTTCTGTAAAACCTTGTACAACTCTGATGTAAAAATGGGGACATGACTCAGAGGCAGGGCACTTGTCTAACATGAGTTTGGTCCCCAGAACTGAAAACAAAATAAAAATAAAAATAGGAGCTGGAGAGATGGTTCAGCAGTTAAGAACACTTGCTGCTCTTGCAGAGGACCTGGGGTTGGTACCCAGCATCCATATGGCAGTTCACACCTGTCTCACATTCAATTCCAAAAGATCCAATGCCCATTTATAGCCTTCTCGATGACCAGTGATAGCATGTGTGTGGTAGACTTACTCATAATAAACAAACAAATCCTTGAAAAATAAAAATAGGGTCTTAGGCATTGTTCAGTAGGTTAAGCATTGGCCCTACAAGCATGAGGACCGGAGCTTTGACCACCACAGCCTTGTGAAAAGTGAGCCGTGGCAGTGTGTGCTCCTAACTCCAGCTTTGGAGAGGTGGAGGTGGGACTTCCTGGAGCTTCCTGGCCAGTTGGTCTTGTCAAATCAGTGAGTTCCATTATCAGCAAGAGACCCTGTCTCAAAACACAAGCTAGAAAATATTTAAGGAAGACACCCAACATCAACATCTGGGTTCCACATGCATGTGTACAAACATGTCCACACACATGAACACAGGTGTATAACACATGCATATATACACAAACCATCTTAAAAAGGCAAGAACTTTGAAATAAGCCAATTTAGTTATTCCTTTTTAAAAAATATTTTACTTACTTTTTTACTTATGTGTATATGTCCATGTGAGTGTATGCAGTGTGTGTGTATATGTGTGTGTGTTTGTGAGTGTGTATGTGTGTGTATGTGTGTGTATGTGTTCCCACAGAGGACAGATGAGGGCATTGCATCCCAGCATGCACATGGCAGCTCACAGGTGCTGAAGTTACAGGTGGTTGCCAGCTGCCGGATGTGGGTGCTGGGTACCAGACTTGGGCCCTCTGGAAGACCAGCAAAAACACTTAACCACTCAGCCACCTCTATAACCCCTAAAGGAACATTTTATCTGCTTTTTTATGTGTATGTGTACATGCGTGTGTGCATTTATGTGTACTCTACGTGTGCGGGAGCATACAGAGGTCAGAAGAAGGCATCTGAGAGTTGTGAGTCACCATGTAGGTGCTGGGATCCGAACCCCAATCCTCTGCATCATGCTCTCCAAATAGCTCAGTGTCACAAGACTCTTCTACATCTCCTCTCCTCTCCTCTCCTCTCCCCTCCCCTCTCCTCTCCTCTTCTTCTTCTGTTCAGTTCTCAGCAGTTAAATCGTCAGCAACAGTGTGTCAAACCTCACACCAAGGACCTCTTCTCCACTGTGGAATCTGATGAACAGGTTTCACATCTACTTTTACTGCCTCTTTTCATTGTTCCCGTGTTTTTTTTTTATCTTGTCTTGCTTTTCTTGTGGCTGTTTCCTCACTGTGTATCAGTTTTTAGCCTCCGAGTAGTCGACACTAAACCCAAATCAAATGTGTGAAAAAAGTTATGGAGAAATTATGAGTGAAGGCAAAGATGAAAACAAGAGGAGGAGGGAGGAACGCCATGAGCCAGATCAGAACAGGAGAGGGGGAGAGCAGAGGGGA
>LOJH01068389.1:0-10104 GCA_001685095.1 Ellobius talpinus
GTATAAGCTAGCCATGCGGGAGCTGGGCCAGACAAAAAACAGGCCCGCTCCCCTCATCACTACATGGCTCTTCTATGAATGTATGACTATGGGGCCTATTAGCTTGTCAAGGTTGATGTCAGCCTCTATCCTCCCTCAGTCCCTACTCACAAGCCCCACCCGAGCTCACAGGTTCCCTTCCTCCCAGGTACCTGCTCCCATATAACTCAGGAGATTCCTACCCCACCTGTTTCTCTTCTCTGCTTTCCTGAGAGACAGCCTTGATAATGTGGAATAAACTTTTCCCTGTTTTGCCCATGGAGCAACTATTTTGGTTTCTTTACTGATCCGTTTCATTAAGTTTGGCTTTGGTGACAGGGTTTCTCTGTGCGGCCCTGGCAGTCCCAGAACTTGCTATATGAATGAAAATGAGGAATTGACTGATCACTCCAAGGTATGATTAAGAAGAAGGGTTTTTATTGCAGATATGGTAGAGAAAACAGCCAGAGGCATCAGAAGGATCCAGACTGAAAAAGGCCAGCAGAGTTGATCAGACCATGAGACAGGAGAGAAAGGGGGCAAGTGAGAGATGAAGAGAGAAGAGAGGGACCAAGAGGACTAAGAAAGTGAATGGGAACCAAGAGAACTAGTAGCCAAAATAGATGCATTATACAGGAATAAGAGACTGGAGGGAACGAAGCAAAGCTGGGCTGGAGAGGCTTAGGGCAAGGGGTGGGTGATGAACCAGTCGGCCTCCATCTTTGGCTTGAAAGCCATCTATAGTAAAGACAAACTAGGTTTGTTCCTGCTTATGACTAAACTTGATCTCAAAGATTGGAGTATACCCCACCCTGTAACCATACTACAAATTGTTCTGTAATGTCCTGTTCCAGGAATAGCAATCATGTCTTTGTTTCAAAAAGTTGTTATGTCCAGGCGGTGGTGGCACATGCCTTTAATCCCAGCACTGGGGAGGCAGAGGTAGGCGGATCTCTGTGAGTTCGAGGCCAGCATGGCCCACAAAGTGAGTTCCGGGACAGCCAGAGCTACACAGAGAAACCCTGTATCAACCAGAAGAAAAAAACGTGTTATGATTGTTAATAGATTTTCTGCTCCCTGATAAGTTCCTCTGCCAATGCAGTGAGCCAGAAAGAGCTGAACTGAGAAAGACTTAACAGCAGGTGTTCCGCCAAGCTTGTTATGCATACGAGGAAGGAGAGAGACAGGAGACACTGTGTTTCTCGAGACTTTCATAAATCACCACGTAAGAGGTCACTGACAGATCAGGGCCACAGGGCAAGGACTCGGGAGCCTTGTTTCTCCTGACAACCCCGGGCAGGAGCAGAAGCAGTGTTTATAAGTACAAAAATCACAAACATTTGTTCCAAGTTACAGTCACAATTTTCACCAATCAGGATTTAGAGAGTAGAGGCTTCCTCAAATGGTCCATTATTGTCAACTGGCATACAGGGCAAGCTTTTCAGTCCAACCAATCAGACTTATTTGTTCCTCTGTTAGGAACAGCCACAATGTTTCTAGAGAACTAAAGATGCACAACTACTATCTGTATGGTTTAAGGAGGAGGTGGGTCAGCCATTGGAAGGTTCCCAGCCACCCTAGGGCTTGGGAACCTGAGCTTTTATTTCACTCTGCAGGTAATGGAGTCTAAAGCCAAAATGACAGTTCTTAGGCCAAGGTGCTTTTACCTGCTCCTTTTACAGATTTATTTAATCAAAGCAACTCCCAGATGAATTCTCCAGTCTCAGAGATTGAGGCTGGAGATGCCATACCCCTGAACTAAAGCAAGGAGACTTTATAGGTTGTAGGCGATGGGTGATGACAGGTTTGCCACGAGCTGGGCTTGTGTCCAAGGATGGACAAAAGCTGAGTGCTTAGGCAGCGAGTTGGATGGCTGGCAATTTCAGCCGGGGGGAAAACTGCCATAGCCACCAAGAATGGGGAGCTGGGCTTTTTGGTGCCTTTCCTTTGTTGGGAGACTGAGTGGGCAGGGTTTGGAGAGAGAGAAAGGAAAGGGCTTTCCAGATCACAAATCCAATCTGGAGGCTCAGACCAAACAATCATTTTACAGCCCTACCTTTGTTTCAAAAGGTTATTATAACCACCTGCTGTTTATGACTACCTTGCTATGACCACCTTATTATGTTCTGCTTATATAACCCGGCCGATTTGCCTACCAAATCCCCCGTTTGGAAACTCCCTACCCCTGAGCTATAAAAGCCCTTATCTTCTCCATGTCCAAAGCTGATCTCTTTAACACCAATTTTAGGGAAAGCCCATGTACATGGATTTAAAAAGGCGTGCTTTAATTAATTGCTTGCTGGAATTAATTTGTCTATGATGATTCGGGTCGGCAGTCTTCGGAATTAACACTGGGTGAGAAGTGCTGGGAGGAGTCAGGGTACTGAGTGAGACTTGTCCCTGGTTCCTGTGGGACCTGACACAAACAAGCAAACAAACATCTGTAAGCTCCCATCCTGACAAGATGGGGCAATATGTGTGGGGAGGTGAGACTCATCCACACTCTTCCATGAGAGAAAACTTCAATAAGGATCAATTAAGAACAGTGCATGCCTTTAATCCCAGCACTTGGGAGACAGGGGCAGGTGGATCTCTGTGAGTTCAAGGACAGACTGACCTACAGATGGAGTTTCAGGACACCCAAGGCTACACAGAGAAACCCTATCTCCAAAAACTGAAAACCAAACCCACCCCCCAAAAAATAGTATGTGTTCCTGCAAAACAACCTAGGTTCAGTTCACAGTGCCCAGAAGGAGGTTCACAGCCATGGAAAATCCTCAGCGAATCCAGGCATACATGAGATACACACACACACACACACACACACACACACACACACACACACACGACAAGGCAAAATAATCATACATAAAGTCTTTTTTTAAAAAAGTTAATTGACAACAAAACACACACACAAAGGATCAATTGGAGAAAAGAGAACCTGGAAAGCTCCACAGAAGGCCTGAGTGTTCGGGTTGACTATGGCAAGTGCTGCTGAGTCTGAAGAGTAAGGGGTGTGCCCCACTCCATACACAGGCTGTTACTAAAACTATCATTGACAATTTAACTTAGTCCTTACAAGTCCCTCAAGCCTGTGCAATTCCTCCTAACGAGGGTGCCAAGAATTCCTCTTTGAAATTGCCTCCTTATAAAATTAAACCCTTAGACATAATCATTACATTCCTGTGCTGCTAGCAGGGTACACCCTAGAAATAACAGAGTCGGGGCTCTTGGCTAAAGTCAGATTTATCTCTTGAAAGGAGGGCACATGAGCAATATGAAATGAGGCATAATGAAGGAACTCTCCAGAGTAAATCTGAATTACAAAAAAAAAAGGCTAGATGAGGAGTAACAATTAGCAAGAGGCACTGGTATCAGATCATCCAGACAGCTTAGAAGCAGACAGCTTGCTTCCCACCATTGGTGAGAGCTTAGCAGACTTTGCCTTTATACATCTAAAAATTACAGGACCTAGAGCCAGGTGTGGTGCTGCATAGGGTCAGGTGTGGTGGAACATAGAGCCAGGTGTGCAGGTGAATAGAGTCAGGTGTGCTGGTGCATAGAGCCAGGTGTGCTGGCGCATAGAGCCAGGTGTGCAGGTGCATAGAGCCAGGTGTGCAGGCGAATAGAGCCAGGTGTGCTGGTGCATGCCTACAATCCAGCTACTCAGGAGACTGAGGATGGTCCCATGGGTTCAAGGTCAGCCTAGCTAAGAGGGAAATCCCAGCTCAAAAAGACAAAGGAAAAACATTCATTTAATTGATTTTTTTTTTTAAAAAAGAACTTAACTTTTAAACATGTTTGGAGATGGGGAATGGGGAGATGTTAATACAGAGTCATATTGAAATATCAAATTCCTGGGCAGTGGTGGTGCACGCCTTTAATCCCAGCACTCGGGAGGCAGAGGCAGGGGGATCTCTGTGAGTCTGAGGCCAGCCTGGTTTACAGAGTGAGATCCAAGACTGCCAGGGCTACACAGAGAAACCCTGTCTTGAAAAAAAAAGAAAGGAAAGAAAAGAAATATAAATATGAGTTAATCAAATATTATAAAACTTGTGTTTAGGACAAGGAATTCAAATCTTTTTTCTTTACCACTTTGTAAAACTTATACACAAATCTCTACACACACACACATCTATATAATCTATATAGTGTTGCAGGTATGTTTTCAGGGCTGATCATTTGGAATTGGATAACCAGTTGGTATGCTCTTCCTTGGGGAGACTATTTGCTCTCAGCATTCCTCGGTTGCCTATGGTTCTTTGTGAAGAATTGAGGCCTCCTGGGCATAAATAAAATCTCTTGAAAATTTTTGGTGACTTATGCATTAACTTTCCTTTGATATTGTACCTTAATTTCATGGCTGTGTTTTATGGTTTTCTGCAGGACCTTGCACATGGTTGTTAAATAAAGTATTTATTACAAAAGAAGTTGAGAACCTTTGAGATGTCTCAATGGATAAAGGTGTTTGCCCGATGACTTGAATTTGATCTCTGGGATTCACAAGATGAAAGGAGAGAGTCAACTGAAAGCTGTCCTCTGACCTCCACACTTGTGCAAAATACACACAAGACACTGCAGAATATATGTGAGACACACACAATATACACAAGACACTGTACAATATATGCAAGACACTGAACAATACACACAAGACACTGCATAATATACACAGGACACAACAAAATACACAAGACACTGCACAATATGCACAAGACACTGCACAATATACACGAGACACTGCACAGTATACACGAGACACTGCACAGTATACATGAGACACTGCACAGTATACATGAGACCACTGTACAATACACACAAGACACTGCACAATACACACAAGACACTGCACAGTACACACAAGACACTGCACAATATACACAAGACACTGTGACACTGTACAATATAAACGAGACACTGCACAGTATACACAAGACACCATACAATATAATGAAACACTGCACAATACACATGAGATATGAGACACTGCACAATATACATAAGACACTGCACAGTATACATGAGACACTGCACAATAAATATTAGACACTGTACAATACACACAAGACACTGCACAATACACACAAGACACTGTACAATATACACAAGACATCGCACAGTATACATGAGAAACTGTATAATACACATGAGACACTACAAGGTCATTTAATTTCAAAATCACAAAGAGATTGTGGTGAATCTGTGTTGGTGCTGGGGATAAACCCAGGACCTTATTCAACTAACACTGAGCTACCTAAAAAGTTAGTTTTTCTTTCAATGTTATGTACCATTTGTATTTATTTTTCTGTTTGAGTTCTTTCTTTTGAGATATTGGTCTTTTTTTTTCTCAATTTCTAGAAAATTCTTTATACACTTGGAAAATTGACTTTTTCTCTGTAGTGAGTTACAAAAAATTTCCCCAGGAGAATAAGACTCCCCACACTCCTAGGAAAACATTGATTTTTCAATCTATATCCATGGTAACACGTAACACCAGAACAGGTTATAAACCTAGCTAATCAATCAGTGACAGCTTGGTTCATTGAATACACCTCTGAAAACTGAATGAAAATGAGGACATGACTGCTCCTAGGTAAGGCTGAGGAGAAGGATTTTATTGTAGATATGAGGAGAGTACAGCCGGAGGCATCTGGAAGAGTCTGGACTTAACAAGGCCATGAGAGGAGGGGGAGGAGAAGAGGAGACAGAGAGAGGAGGGCAAAGAGAAGCAAGAGAGCACATGGCTGAAATAGCAGGTTTATAAAGGAATGAGAAGCTGGGGGGAGGGAAGGAACGCCCCTGGGCTGGAGAGTTGGGGGCGGGGTAGAAGTGCTAGGAGAAGCCTCTGGTACTGAGTGAGCCTAGAAGCCAAGCACGCACTTTTTGGTCTGCTTATGCACCACAGCTAGCCCTTTGTCCTGGGTTTCTTTGGAACCTGACAAAAACCAATCCCTAACAGGCTCTTTTTTGTTTGCTTGTTTTGTTTACCAACTTGACAGCAAGTTAGAGTTATCCAAGGGAGGGCCACCACAATTGAGAAAATGCTTCTACTAGATTGGCTCCTGGGGCATTTTCTTAGTGATTGATGTGGGAGGGGCCAGCCCTTTGTAGACAATGCTAATGCTACCCCTGGGCAGGTGGTCCTGGATAGTACAAGAAAGCAGGCTGAAGAACCCATGAGGACCAAGTCATTAAGTGGTTCTTCCGTGGCTTCTGCTTCAGTTCCTGCCTCCAGGTTCCTGCCTGGACTTCCCTAGATAATTGGACTACAAATGGCGAGATGAAATAAACTCTTTCCTCCCCAAGTTGCATGCTAAGTCATACATATACCTGCTTCTACACATAAATAAATACATGTAAAAAAGTTAAATGTAAACTTTAAATAAAGGCAGGTGAATGGATCTCTGTGAGTTCTAGGCTAGCTTGTTCTACATAGTAAGTTTCAGGACAACCAGAGCGACATAGTGAGATCCTAACCTCCCCATAAAAATAATCTTTAGGGTAAGGCAGTCATATCTCTCCCTACCATAGTAGTCGTCTCCACAGGAAGTAGATTACAAGTCACCAGCAGTTGTTTAAAACTACAGATGCCCAATAGTCAACTCTATACTTTTTTCCTATACACACATACTTATGATATAACTTAATAAATTATGCACAGTAAAAACTTAGCAATAATAATAACATACTACACTATAATAAAACATGTAAATGTGGTCTCAAAAGTTTACTTTGTTGACTTGTTTTAGAAACAGAATTTTTCTTTGTGGCTTGGCTTGGCCTGGAACATGCTGGTAGCTCAGACTGTTTAAAAAAAAAGATTTATTTATTTATTATGTATAGCGTTCTGTATGCATGTATGCCTACAGGCCAGAAGAGGGCACCAGATCTTATTGCAGATGGTTGTGAGCCACCATGTGGTTGCCGGGAATTGAACTCAAGACCTCTGAGCAATCTCTTCAGTCCTCAGATTGAAGAATTCTCCTGCTTCAGACTCCCAGGTGCTGGGATTAGATGTGCCCCCATCCTCAGTGCAAACTATCTCTTTGCAGCAGGAATCTCACTCCTTGTTACAATGGACCATGGCTGGGTGATGAGATGAAACAACAAAAATAACATAGCATTGACCTCCGGAGAAGGTGTCAGGAGCATTGTCTGCTGAGACTGAGCCGGAATCATCTGGGATGTGATGTATCAATGGCTGGATGTCAGACTCCAGCTGGATGCAGGAAACTGCGGGTAAATGGAGGCTGCCATGAATTCTGGCAAAAATGAGCCATTCCTAAACCAACAAGCTTTTCCTCCCTCATCCCCACCAGGCATGTTGACCAGGCTAGTCTGAGCAATTCTACTGCCTCAGCCCCCCAAGTAGCTGAGACTACTAGTATGTATCATTGAGCCAGGAACCTACAACTATTAATATATATCAAGGTGTTGGAGAGGAAACTTGAGAATCTCCAAAGAGCCTGTTTTGTTGGTACCATTTTATCTCTGGTAGACAACTAAGGCCCTGAAAGGTGCCTATTTTGTGTAAGAAGAAAGATGGCAGATGACGTGTGGATAGTAGGTTCTGTTCTTCTCGTCTCTAAAGCCCATCAGAGGATCAGGCAGTACAGCGGAAGGACAGTTCCCCGAGGAGCAATGGGGATGGAGCTACTACTGCAGCAGGAGCAGAGATCCACAGGGGTGAACAAAGGTTCTCCTTAGGCTAATCCAAGAATCCGAGGAGCCAGAATGGAATGTATTTGTTATTTACTGTGATGTAGCCAATTACTCTAAGACTGCAATGTAGCTGGGCCCAGCTTGAGTCATAAGCTGGAATGGAGACCCTAGGATCTTGGTCTTCAAGAGTGAGAAACATCTCTCTAGGAAAGCTACTGGCAATGAGTGGAGACAGTGGCTGTGGTTGGCAAGGCAACAGAAGCAGGGCTGCCAAAGGCCATCAGCACTCGCATGATGACACTTGTGCCAACACTTTGGCTGGGAGCTAGAGGGTTGGATGTGCAGTGTTCTGGGTTCAGTCTTGCTGTGGTCCAGTTCTGACTTCTTGATCTCCCATCCCTCCGTTTACACACTGTACATTTGCACGTTGTGTGAATCACTTCCTTTTTTTCTTCTTCCTTCCTCTTGTCTTCCTACCCCTTTTCAGTCCTTCCTCCCACTGGCCCAAGCAGGCCAGGTTGACCTTGAACCCAAGGCACTCTTCCTACACCATCCCTCCCTGTGTGTGCTGCCTGAAACATATTTCAGGGGCTCAGAGCTTCTCAGAAAAGTCTTTGAAGTTACAATTTTGGATCATGAACTAAATGCATTTTATACTATGAGATGGTATGTGGCCTAAATGAACATGGTCCCTATAGTCTTATATATTTGAATGCCTTGGTCTCCAGTTAGTAGAATTATATTTGGAAGGATTAGGAGGTATGGCCTTGTTAGAGGAGGTGTGTGGGTGGGGTTGGACTTTAAGGTTTCAAAAGCTCATGCCATGCCCTATGTGATGTTTTACTGTTGGCTTAGCAGCTGCACATGAATCTACTGATATTTTAATTACCACTGTGGGGGCCCTACAACCTCCCAGTCAGTGCCCAGCTGACCACTCAGGCTGTGGCCTGGGGGACTTTACAGTTCCAAGGCCCTGGCTCTGCTCTGGCTGCAATATGTAGGTTTAAATTAAGCTTATCGTTCTATTTACCAACACTCAAAAGTCACATGTAGGGGTAAAAACCTGCTAGATCAGAGAAGCCGAGAAGCAATCAACTGACTTTGCTTTTTGGACAGAGACCCAGCAAGAGAGAGATGCGTCTCTTCATTCATCCCCAAAGCAAAAGAAGCGCCAAACTCTAGTCCTGTGGTTTCTTTCCTTTTTGTCTTCTCCATCCAAATTTCTGGCTTCTCTGTGGCTAATTCTAGTCCTCTAGAAGCTGGCTTCATCCCGATTCAAGGTTAACTTTATTTATTTATTTATTCATTTATTCATTYATTTATTTATTTATTTATTTATTTGAGACAGGGTTTCTCTGTGTAGCTTTGGTGCCTCTCCTGGAACTCACTCTGTAGTCCAGGCTAGCCTTGAACTCACAGACATCTGCCTGTCTCTGCCTCCCAAGTATTGGGATTAAAAGCCTGCGCCACCACCGCCCTGCTCAAGGTTAATTTTATTAACAGTCTCAGAGTGTCACAGTTTGATCAAGCAGCTCACAGCACCTGTGCCTCTTTCTTTGCCTGCTGTCTGAAGATCAGGATGCAAAGCTCTCAGCTACCGCTCCAGAGCCATGTCTGTCTGCTTCCTGCAAGGATCGTGGACTAACTCTCTAAACTTTAAATAAGACCACAATTTATTTTAAAATTTGTTTATTTTTATTGTATGTGCATTAGTGTTTTGCCTGCAGGCAAGTCTGTGTGAGAGTATCAGATCTTAGAGTTACAAATAATTGTTAGCTGCCATGTGGGTGCTGGGTTTTGAACCCGGGTCCTTTGGGAGAGCAGTCAGTGCCCTTAACTGAGCCATCTTTCCAGCCCCACAAGAATACGATTTAATACTTTCCTTTATAGGAGTTGCCTCTGTCATGGTGACTCTTCCCAGCCATAAAGCAGTAACTAAGACAGCCATGAACCTTTGGGAACTAGGGGAGCATAAGAGACGGAGCCTGATGAGACTGAGACAAACAATGGCTCCTGTCAGGCACTCAGGTACTGTGGTCATAGCCCTGTAGAACTGACTGCTACAGTAACCTTCATCCAGGTTTCGCCATGACGAGAGTGAGGCACTTCTCAAACATGAGCAACTTTCCTTGGAATTATGTCCTCTGACATAATCATAGTGAATGAGAAAAATGCAGAAATCCAGTGAGAATGCTAAGAATACTTTACCTTGCCCTTTCCCACTTTTTTCTGTCTTTAAAGTCATGGAGGAATAGATGCTCGTTGTGATAGCTGGAGCCACAAAAGCTGTCTTGCAAAAGTGTAAAAAAGGCTAAGAGATCAGTTCTTACTTCACTGAGCCCATCTCCCTTAGGGGTGCTTGTAGTGAAAGGGGAGCGCAGGCCTGCTTTTTGTCCCGCCCAGCTCCCGCACAGCTAGCTTATA
>LOJH01068391.1:0-10103 GCA_001685095.1 Ellobius talpinus
GAGGAGGTGGAAATTTTTTAATAATAATAATAATAAATAAATTAAAGAAAAGAAGGTGCCTTGTGTTTTTGTTTGTTTGGTTGTTCTTTGGTTTTTGGTTTTTTCAAGACAGGGTTTCTCTGTGGCTTTGGTGCCTGTCCTGGAACTAGCTGTTGTAGGCCAGGCTGGCCTCGACCTCACAGACATCTGCCTGCCTCTGCTTCCAAAGTGCTGGGATTAAGGGTTTGTGCCACTAATGCCGGTCATGTTCTGATGGCTTCTATATTACTGAGCAGACCAAGACCATATTCACAAGTCTCACTTGTTCTCAAATGTCTTCCCATTCGATCCTTCTTTGTTTATAAGTTTCTCACAATCTATGAAAGAAACTAAAACACAATTATAATACGATAGCTTTATTTCACACTACAATTTTTCTCACTGTCTTGCTCAGGAGAAAACAATTATCCACCGATGTTTGCATTGTTTAAGTCTTATCAAGTAACAATAACTTCAAGGAAATGTGGCAATTCAAAGAAGATGAATCTATTACCTAATATTATATTTTAATCCTACAAGTTATAAATGAAGAGAATGATTGTAATTAATAAAACACTTTGAAAAATTATAAAATTCAAGAAGTTTTATGCTAGTCCCTTTAATACATGGTGAACACATGTCTTCCAAAACATCCCACTGTCAGACATGACATTCTACATACAGTATTTTCTATATTTAATATGTATGTTTACATTTTTCATTACAATTTAAGAAATTAAAATGTAAATACAGTATAAGATTACCTCCATCACATTATGGATATAATTTATTGGTACATCATGAGAAAAAAATTTAATACCTTTTAAAAAAATATTGTCTAATTCTCAGCATGAATTTATGAAATATAAAAGCAAAGAATTCAGATTCCTCAATGAAATAATAGAAACAGAGCCAATGATATGGCTCTGTTTTAAAAAATTCATCATGTAATATAATACAAATAGTACAAAAAGAAGAATTTATCAAAATAGCATATAAACATACTTTTTATAAAATTATCAGTAAATTATAGACTTATATCAGCTGTTTCACATATATAATTCTGTACTTTAGAAAAGAATAAGCCAATTTTGGGTGATAGCTTTTGTTGTTTTGTTTTCTTTTTTGAGATAGGGTCTCATGTAATGCATGCTGACCTTGAAGTCAATAGGAAGCAGAAAGATGATCTTAAACCTGTATCCAACAGGTAAAAACACAGGCTTGCAACATCAGGTCAGTTTGTTGGAAGTTGTTAATTTTGTATGAGTTGAATAGAGTCTTAGGTGGCAAAAGGGAAGTAGAGTCAGGGGCTTAAGAGATGATATGCAGGTTTTTAACATGGGACGTCACCATTATATATTTGCATATTAGCTTCTTAGATTTGTAAAGATTCAGAAGGCATCATGTTCCATTTGTCTTCCATTTTATGAGTGACTTGTCTTTCTTGGAATGTACCGAAGCCTGCAGAAATTTGCAGATAATTTTCAGAGTCTTTGCCCAGAAGAGGATTTATCTGAGAAATGACCTTATATTCGCCATGGGAGAGTCAGGCACATGAATAATCAGAAACAATATTTTTTTTTATTTTCCATGGAACTGTTTCTCCATGGAAATTGCACTCACTTAGGAGAATTACACATTTGATTTGTATATAATTATGATTTTTAAAAAATTAACATTTAAAAAACTAATATAAACAAATACAGTGGCTGTAATATATTAATGACAATAATTTTAAAAAGAAAATCCACACAATGTATTTAATAAATTTGACAGATAGATTCATTGCACATTGGTCCCTGGAGTTGCCTCTGCTTATTCATCAAGTACTATGATCCTAAGAAACTTTCAATAAAAATCTTTCATTTCGTATGTTTATTGCAAATACTAAGTTTATTTTTAAAACATAGGAAAATGGGTCCCATTGCGATCTTAGCATTCCCTTTGCAGTTCTGTTGATATTAAGGAGCCATGTCCATGTACTAATGAAACTGAATCTCAGCTATGCTTTTGTATTTTAAATTAAAAGTGAATGCATAAATGAGCTTGTGATTATTGAATTTAGAATATTCATACCCAAAAAATTAAATACATGTCATGAGGGTTGAAAGTTTGATTGGATTTTGGTAGACTTAATGTATAGCTTCTCTTCAATTCAACTAACCCTCCTTACATTTGAATTTCTACCGATAATCAATTTCTCTGCCTTTAAATTTCTCTAAATTTGTAACAGCCTTTAGCAACTGTCTGGAATACACAGAGATCTGCAGTTTGATGATGTTTTAATGAATAAAGTACATATCTAAGAACATTAGGCTACAACTTTGGGCGTTAATTTGCTTTTATTAAGAACACGTTGATAACACTGCCGGGGAAAGATTACAGTTCTTATTTTACAAAATCTTTAATCATTTATTTCAAAGATACATGACCCAACTCTCATTTGGTTTGAATTTTTTCAGTAACCCTTATCAAATTCTTAGATGAGCACGGCACTCCTATCCTTGTTTAATCCAGAAGACTACCTACAGTCAGAAGTGAGAACTATTGTATAATTGAAAAATACATAGGCTCAGAGAAATTCAAGGAACCACAAAGTTTTCCAGTATATTCAATATGGGTATACATTCATTACAGAGCACAGAGTCTACTATTGCAAAGAACCTTAAGGATTACCTAAGCAAAGTAGCTGAAATGTAAAATTATTTAATTCTACTTTGACATGTTCCTGCACTTAACCTTATTATAGTGGGGTGTGTTTTATAGTTTGGCTTCTGTGTCAGGTGTCACTTTCAGTTTTGGGAAAGTAACATTGTCTAACTAATAACACAGGAAGACTGCTATTAATATTTCATTTTCCTTTAACTATTAAACTCAGACTCAAATAATCAGCACACAATTATATCTAGTCAAAAATGTCAATGGTGAGAAACAACAGTGGTCTCTTTAGTTACTTCACCAGCTGTGGCCCCTCTACCCTGCCTTTAGTTGAAGGAGTCCTAGACATGAGACGTCAGCATATACACAGTATTGATTACTTTGTTGGAACTGAACAGACTTTCCCCCAGCAGCTGGGTCATTGTATGGTATGATCTAATTAAATTTAGAGACATCTCTAAATGTTCTGAAGTGTAGATATTCTACAAAAATTTAGTCTAGTAGATTAATATCTAGTTTCTAGTTTTCCTCTTTAAATATCAAAACATAGCAAAAGGCAGAATAGTTAAATTATTATGCATAAATGCTACTTTGGTTCAGTCACTTGGACATCTATTTTTACATTTTGCTTTGCAACCTGGGGCATGTTACTTCATTTCTTTGTACTATAAGAATTATTTTTTTCATAACATGGATATAAGGAATAAGTAGCTAATATTTACAAAATACTGTGTGCCATATAAGTAATTTTACCGAGTCTTTTGATTTTACCTTGAAAAGCCAGTTGTTCTTAACTTGAAAATATAAAACACAAGAAACCTGTAAGAAGCAAAAAGCATGACTGCCCAGCATCTTTTATGTTGTTTTGAGGGAGTCTAAGTAATGTGTCTTAATGGATTTATTAGCATTGTGGTGCATGAGTGAATTAGTCTGCTCTAGAGTTAATAATATTTGAGACTGTATCGCCTTTCTCAAGGATGTGTTGCACTAGCTTGTCTGCCTTTCACGGTTCCTGTACTGGAAACTCCTGAAGTTATCTATTTGGGGCCTTCCCAGAAGATTCATTAAGCTGTATCGAATGTGTCTGCTAGCCTCGCAGGTGATGCACAGTATACCAAACACAAAACACCTGTGCTTTCAAGTGAGCATCAGTTCCATTTTTTGATCCAATTCAACATTTGGTTTATTATTTATAACATTCTGAATGTGTTGGGACCTAATTATTTCTGAAGGTACTTCATCCCCCCCCTCCATGCCATATCAGTTGCAGCTGAGTGGAATCCTATCTATTCTTAGATACAAATTTGAAACAAAATTCTCAGTGGAGAGCCCTTGCCTCCTGAACATAGTTCCCTTACTAATCTATCAAAGTGCAACTGTGAGAGTGTTTAGGTCATGATTTATGATGCCCTCAAGATTTGATTAATTTGACCATTTTTTTCTAGGACAGGAAACAATAGTGCATTTAATATTACTAAATTATAGAAAGCAAAGTTACCATTTCATATACTAATCATTTATTTTGAAGCATATGATAAAATAGCATTACATAAAACAGCATGATAAATTACTGTTTAATGGTTAATGAAGATTATGTCTACTCGGTAACATTTTAAACCAGTTCAAGATTTTCTCAGAACAAGTTTTCTGTTGTTAGCATTGTGGTGGTAGTTATTTTGTTTTTAAATGCCCAAAGGACAACCCAATTTCAGAAATGCTCTGAGCCGTTGCAAAATACACAGCCGAACTGCAGACCAGTTGATTCAGAATTTCCCAGAGATAAGTCCTGGCAACTAAATTTTTTAAAACAAATATCATAAGGGATTGCACTGGTCTTGCATGTTTCAGATTTTCAGATACTGGCATGGTTATTCATTTATTTATTTCTTAATTCTTTCAGGTAGCTCGTGAGTAAGACAGTTGTAACCGGCATACCAGACTGAACAGATTCTTTTCACATGAGTGTATTAGCACATCTTCCAGAGGACCTTTAAGTCACACTGTAGCCTTATGCTAGAACCTGACAGTACTGAAAATAAAATGGAAATTTTACTTTGAGTTTCACCCTTAAACTTCAGAAGGTTATGAGAGGAACAGATAGCTCAATGATCCTTTTGGCACCTAGAAAACTGGACCCTTGAGAATTCTGCTGGCTTGTATGCAATATGGAAATTATAAACATCTCATTTTCACCTCTTCCCAGGTTTCACTGGGATGAGTAGATTTAGCTGCCACACCTACACCTTTGAAAACTAATGACCCATTTCCTGCCAGTAAAACTGCCCATCTGCTGAGAAAGAGCAATTGGTATAGCTTTGCCTTCTCAATCGGCTTCCTGTTTTCTTCCCTGCCTCTCTGAGCAGCTGTTTTTAGAAATCCTGTTCCTAGACTCTCTTCTCTCCACTCCCCCTGCCAAGAAAACACAATCACTCCTCTCACCAAAACTTCATTAGTGACACTGAAATGCTTGTCTTTAGTTCCAATGGCATCTTCTCAAGACTTAGACCCTCCTTACACTGTTATCCACAAATTACATCCAGGCCTAATGGTCACCTCACGTTCTGAAAACTTGTAAAGGATACATCGGTGTACCTCAAATATACATATTCAGAAATTTGACCTCTGTCTTCCTGCTTAACAGTTTACACTTCATTAACAAGCTAATTAATGATGTGCTTTCTTGTTATTTATAGCATACATCCATTACAGAAATATCAGAAATTTTGGAACCATTTGGATGGAGAAAGGATTCTACTCTGAAGGAGGGTCATACTACAGCTGGTAAGCAAGCCTTTGAAACGAAGCAAATTGGAGTCCTCCAACATTCAATTGTTGCAAAATGTAGACATGCTATTTAGCCTCTCTAGTGTTGCTTTTACTATAAATATTAATTAAGTCATTAAATACTGTTAGAAACTCAATGTTCATCTGTGTACTAGAATCTTAGTATTATTCTAGAATGGACAAAATTCTCATCAGTCTTTCTTGGAGAATCCAGTTATATGCTTTATTATAATGACAAATAAGGTTTAAAATACTTGACACAAAGTGTTTTGCAAATATCAGTTACTTCTGTTTCCTCTAGAGCCTGTTTACTGGTACTTGGCTAACATCCCATATTTTAGTGGAATGGTTATAGTTTCGCTTTTCTTTTCCTTATTAAAGATTCCATTAATGGCTTCTTGGACCTTGACCATGAATTGTGGTGCAAACAGATACAATTAACTCTGGTTTATGGATTTTGCTTTTTTCCCTTAGCTCTTTCAATTTTATTTCTCCTGCAAACCCAATTTAAGAAATCATCTTGAATGAAGCAAAATAGGCAGATTCAAGAAATATATTTTTAAACTCATAAGAATCAAATAAGTATGAATGAGCTTAGAAGGGGCTAGGCCATAGTGACCCTTGAACACCAACTAGGAAATCTGTATTTCAGACAAATTTCAAAGGAAGTTTTATGTGATGTGGTGACATGCTAACGAATGATACTTTGCTTCTTTTAGTAAATGGAAAATCATTCAGAAAGGAGCCAGAATGTCACCCTAAGCCCATTCCGAAGTTCTAACCCTCATTGTCAAGGGATGACCTGTGGCAAACTCACTAATTGTTGCAGTGGTGTTTTATGGAAAGGAACTCAACCTGAGATAAATTACTTAACAGGAAAGTGGTTGAGCTGACATAAAACCCAGATTCCTGATATTTATATCAGTGACTTTAATGAAGTATGGATTACCTCACAATCTTTAAACATTGCTCATTCCTTACACTCTAATAGTTCATGTCTGTCTTTCCACAGCACCAAATCTTGCTTCACCAGAATATTTGCAGGAAATTTCAAGCACAATTGAGAAGGGACAATTTTAAGAAAATAAAAAAAATTAAACTTCAGCAGCTAAGCTAATTGTTAGGCAAAATGTTTTCAAAATGGTTCCAGAAATAACAATTTAATTCAACCATCTATAGATTAGATATGTCCTAAATCATGTAGATATTGATAGATAGATAGATAGTGACCATTTTCTGGGGCTTATCAGTTTAGAACCTAATAAACCAAGCCTTAATCTCGTCAGCATTATAAGTCAGGTGTTATCCATTGGGAGATAATCAGCATGAATATTGTTTTTAACAAACCATATACATCCAATCATATAGTGTATGCTTCTTAGGTTTTAGAAATTTAAACATAGTTAACCTGGCAGAAGAGATACCACGATCATAAATACCACGATCATAAAAGGTGGTTTAATCCATTGCACTCAGGATGTGCTGCCACCTGTGACTTCTGCAAATGCAGAAACCCGACTGTATAATTTGTGGTAGTAGAGGTCTGGGTTTGCGCTCTCCCCTAAAAAAAAAGAAAGAAAAAAGAAAGAAATTTAAATATAATTATTTCTCCAGAAGCTACTATGAAAATACTTATAAATTAAAAACAATCAGACACATGGTTACTAAATACTTTGCTGGGGGTTCACAAAACTTGAAAACAGCTTGTCTAGGACTTGACTCAGAAGCCTGGGTTGGATTGATCCTTCCATACATAAAATACTGCAACTTAATACTAAAAGGCATAGTTCTTCCTGTTTCAATTTAGAGCTTAAAATTACTTTGTTAAGATTGGTTTTTATATATGTGCATATACCTGTGGGTGTATGCTACATGTGTCCAGGTGCCCGCAGAGACTGGAAGAGAAGACATTAACTCCTCTTAAAACTGGAGTTGTGGGTAGTTATGAGTTACCTCACAGGGCTGTTGAAACCAAACTCAAGTCAAGAGGACAACAAGCACTCCTAACTGCTGAGCCAGTCCTCAGTCCGTCTTCCCCCACCTAAAAGAGTGTTAACTTTAACAAATTTATTGTCCCATAAACATGTATGTGAGATGTGCACATGGGCTCAACACGTGTGTGGAAGTCAGAGGACAGCTATTTTTCCTTTCCCCTTTCTTTGGTTCCAAGAATTGAACTCTGTGAGTACCAGACTTGTGAGGTAAGTGCTTTGATCCACTTTAAAAATTATTTCTGCTGAATTTAGAAATCTGTAGCTCTTTTTATTTTGGTGTCACTGCAGACACAATCATCTAATATTCATGTATCTCTGTATTTCTAAGGTTCAGAAATGAGGATAAGCTGAGGACATAGGACACTCCTTTTAACTTCAGTTAGACTACAGTTGAGACTATTGTCCTGCTGCTCTGTTTTATGTATTAAATAATCCCTTCTCTAAAATATGAATGTTTGTGTTCACATTGTCTACAGTTTCTTATTTTTTTCTCATATTGTTGGCTCAGTTTATGGTCAATTTTGTGAGATAGTCAGTTAAGCTAAAGTCTGATTTAGCTTAACAGAATAAAGGCAGCCTTTTAATAAAATTATCCTAGTGAGACACTAGGGTATAATATTTTTTTCAAATTTTCAAGACCACATAGAGATCTTTAATCCTTAAAGACATACTATTTAAGTATTAGTTATAATTTTACTTATATGTTCTTTTGCATAATTAATTAATCAACATAAAAACCTGAAAATGAAACTCTGAGGGAAATTAAACTCAATTGTCTTACTTTATTACTAGATCTTTATGGTTATCCTAAAATTTATATGATACATATTTGAGATACTGCTTTGCAATTGATTTGAACTTATTCTATTTTTTATTAATCAATATATTTCAAATAATCAGTTTTGAATGTATCAAAGAAGAGTAAGAAGATTGTTTTTGTTTTTTAATTTTATAGTTAACTTGAAAAAAATCATTTTAATAGAGGAAATAACTGCCAACATTTAATGAGTGTTTCCACTAGACCACAGATTTACATATATTAACTTACTGCCACTCTGTAACCATGACTAACCCATCACATAATGAGAAAAAGCACTGAGGTAAATATCCAAGATTAGTTTGTTGGTTTTTGCTAAATTTAAGACCTCTTACTAGTCTCTTACCTGAGTCATATATTTGAATTGTACTACACTGAAACCCAAAAGTTTTGGCCAAGTATCTTCTGGAAACTAAGCAAAAGCAATCCTCACGTATGAATTTGTCAAAAAGAGAAATAACATTTTTTGATGATTTGTAGGGCCATCTCTTATTCAGCTTGAGCCTTTTTAATCACAAGGGTACCACTCTCATCAAAGATCAGACCTCTCATGATGTAATCACCTCCCAAAAACCACTGGCACTGAGCATTCAATTTCAACATGAATTTTAAAAGACAAGACACCTTCATTCAGACAACAGAATGTACCTTTTTTTCTTTTTCCTTTCTTCCTTGATTTTATTGTTAATATGTATTTATGTTTGAGTGTGTGAGTTTGTGTGCACTGAGGGCATGTGACACAAACACAATCCTTATTAGTCTTATTAAATAAAACCCAGAGTCAGATATTAGGGTAAATGCTGAAAGATCAGAGAAGTAAAGGTGGCAGGCACTAGAGAGACATTTGACCTCTACTGAATCTTCAAACCAAAGTGGACAAAATCCTGTCTCCACAAATCCTCAGACTAAAAGTCATAAGCTCATGTTTCTTCCTACTTTATATTCCTCTCTCTGCCCAGCCATATACCTTTCTGTCTCTGCTTCCCTAGTGATGGAATTAAAGGTGTATGACTCCCAAGTACTGGGATTAAAGGTGTGAGCCGCTTCTGCCTGGCTTTGTTTCTCTTTTAAGTCTGGATCTATCTAGTGTAGCCCAGGGTGGCCTTGAACTCACAGAAATCCATCTGCCTCTGCCTCCTGAGTGCTGGAGCACTGGTATTAAAGGTGTGTGCCAGCACTGCCTGGCCTCTATGACTACCAAGCTTAGCTCTGCACTCTGATCTTCAGGCAAGCTTTATTTATTAGATCACACACAAAAAAATATCATCACAAGAACCCACAGTACAATTACTTAGAATTCAGAAGTTACTAAACTCAAGTAAAATCAAAATACTAGTTGTCTTAAAGACAACTCCCATCCATACAAATGATTTTAGAAGAACCTTGATGCCAATTTCCATTCTTAAGTCAACGATAAAACATTTCCTGTAAAGAGAAATACTGCAATCAGCAGCTTGGTTTCTAAAATAACAAAAATATTTGTAATAAACATCCAGCCAACTAAAATTCAATTTTAAGTATAATATTTTAACAATCAAACTTAAACAATGGATATTATCAGCATTCACATAACTCCTACATGGTAGTAAAGACCCTCTGGCCACAGAGAACCTTTATGACTGTTCAACAACAGACCATCTAAACCACATTTCTAGTCACTTGAGAATCATGTACAGCATGCACACACTGAATCTATTTATTTACAAGCTGCTAACAGGATTTGTGAATGGTCTAGCAAGCAAGTCATTTGTAAAACTGGAGTCCATGGGTGCTGGCTGTGATTTTTTTTCAGACACTTTTTTATTGTTATTAAAAATTTTTCCACCTCCTCC
>LOJH01068393.1:0-10103 GCA_001685095.1 Ellobius talpinus
ATAAATAAATAAATAAATCTGGAGCCAGCACCCATTCTTTGTTCCCAGTTCCCAGAGCTCCTTTTCCATTTGCAGCCTCCCCAGTTTGTGTCTCCTTTCACCTCATGCCAGTATGAGCTTCTGAAACCCTGGCTCCCTAGGTCCCCTTCCAACCCATTCTTTCCCACACAAATACCTTCTCCTGCTCCGCAGCTCTACCCCAACCCCATGTTCTGTTTTCTGTTGCTTTTGCTCTTGTGTCCAGTCTGGTCCTTGTTTCACTCCTGGTATCACCCAGTTTTGGCTTTGAGCTTTTTTTTCTGCAAGAGAAGTATTTTCTCCTTTGAGACCATAGTCTGCTCTTTGTATTACCTAACCCCTGAAAATGCTTGCTACCAAGACTGATGACCTGAGTTGAATTCCTTGGACCCACATGTTGGAAGAAGAGAACAAGCTCTCATAAGTAGTCCTCTGACTGTCATATACACATTGTGACACACATGAACACACACATCACATATGTAATGGTTTTTATTTTGTCCTTGCAAAAATACATTATACTTTTAATTTTAACTGAAATAAAATTACATCATTTCATCCTTCTCTTTCCTCTTTCCAGTCCCTCCCAGGTTCCCACCACTTTCAAGCTAACAACTTCATTCTCTTTGATAATGATTGCTAAGTGTGTGTGTGTGTCTGTTTTATTAAATATATAATACATATAAGTTCAACCTGTTCAGTTTCAGAGTTGGCCACTCTGTGTTAGACAACCAGTAAGGAAAACCAATTCCTGCGAGAGGCTAATTCTCCCTTCCCATAGACATTAGCTGCCTATAGTTCTTTGCCTAGAGGTAGGACCCTGTGGAATTTTGCCCCTTTTCACGTAAACATTTTTACTCATATTGTCATTGTTTTACTTGTGTTTTTGTGGCCATTTCTAGGAGAGACAGTCTCACAGCAGACTTCCTGGTGTTCTGACTCATAGCAATCTCTCTGGGCTGTCTTCCGTGATGCTCTCTGGGTCACAGATATAGGATTTGTGGTGTAGATGTGTCTGCTGGGGCATTTTTAATCTTTAATCTTAACTTAAACTGAAATAAAAACATATTCACATACGAATATGGTTTGAATGAGAAAAAAATAAGATCATTAAAAGTTTAGGTAACACGAGGCTATAAACACTGTGGAGCTTGTCACACAACAGGTGATGGTAAAATGTGCAGAGACACCAAGAAGTCAGAAACGGTCACTACTGTGGGGAAATGTCTTTGGCAGAGGTGAGCATGCTACTCAGGCGCAGTTGAGATGACATCCAGGGAGGCAGGAAGAAGACAGAGCCCAAGAAAAGATTTTTAACTCTCCTGTTTATAAAGCCCAGGAAGTCTTCCTTTTAAAATGACGAAACAAGCCAAAGCTTGCACTTAGTTGCAAACATGTGGAAGGACCCCTAAGAGCCAGACAGAGGTGAAACCCAGAGACTTCAGATGGCGGACAATGATAGTCTTGGAGCATAACATTTGAACAGTGTCTAAAAGCTCCAGTATCAAGAAATACAAGGACTTGGCCATCATCCAAGCAACAGAGTGGTTTGGGCTTGTGTTTTAGAATGTCAGCCTTGGTGTGCCTTATCTAACATGTCTCCTACCAAACCTTTAGTGCAATTTTACACAATCTATGTTTTGATTTCAGAGACTCCAGGCTGGTCACACTGACTTCATGCCCGAAAGATAAAGTACTGACATGCTTTGGATATGATGTCATAGTTAGAACACAGGAAAGGATTGTCACTGGGCAGATAAAAGGAAAACATCTTTAAAGAGAACAGAAACTTTCCAACCTAACATGGTAAAAATGTCTGTGCACCAGAGAAAGGAAACTCAGAAATGTGTGCCCCCGTGGTTTGCATTTTCACGAGCTTAAGGAAGAAAATACAGACAAGGAGGGAAAATGAATTGGTTCCATCTATTGGGACCCATTCCACTAACCTTGAAAAAGGTTCTTTTTGTGCTTGTCCTGTCTCAGGATCAGTTAACAGGTAACAGTTACTTGCTATATTGTAGCACTTCGCACCAGTAACCACATTCTAACCTATCTGTCTATTCAAAAGATATCCATACAACTAATGACTGAGACCCATAGGCTTAAGCAAGGAGTGGTGGTCAAGTCAGGGTACCAGAACTCGGAGACAGGATGAATTAGACAGAGATCGAATGTGGCGACCTGCCTCTTGAAGTTTACTTCTGAAAACCATTCTGTGTTCTGCAATGGTTCTTCCTCTAAACTGATATGATTTCAAACGTGAATTCCCTATCATGTGACTTCCAACAAGGTCTACAAACGATGCTCGGATTATACACTTCAAATCTGGGAGAGGAGGCATACAAATGGCCACTCATTCAACTCCTTGGAAACAATCGCCTTTCATGGTGGATTCTTACAAGGAAATTTTATTTGAAGAAAATAACTAAAATAGGAGGATGACTTTGGAGATCTTTGCTGATTTCTGCCGATATTCACTCTTCTTCATTTTCCCAGGTAAAATAAGTAGATATTCTCTTTTTAAAAATAAACTAACCCCAGTCCACCCTAGAGTGGTATCAAATGGTTTCTACAAGACACGACATGAAATGAGGTCTTTCTGTGAGACTCCCAGACGTTCTTAGGCTTTCAAGAGCAATGGAATCAGGGAACTCCAGCAACACCGATGCCCCAAGCTATGGTGATGGGGCAGGAAATCCCAACCAAATACAGCCCGGATTTTCTAGTCCCTGCCCAAGAGGGGACTCCAGCAACACCTCCCCACCAACCAGGATCCAGCTCAGTGCCCTTGGGCACTGTTAAAAACTCTTTCTGATAAGGAAGCACAGTCCTGCCCAGTGCCATGAAGGACTGAGCAGGACAAAGAGACCCACACACAGGCCTGGGGTGGTCTACTCTGGGCTCCAAGGAAAAAACACAGGCCCACTTGGCACCTTGCCTCGCCAGGCAGATGGGTACTACTATGGTGAGCAAATGTGTGGTCTGGTATGGGAGAGAGAAACAGAATGGTTTGTGTCCTGTGGACAGAGGCATATCTGAAGAAGTGAGGAGCCGGCTGAGGTAGGTGGCTTGATTGTCTCCCAGGGCCATGATGATGCCTGGACCTGAGCTGCTGCTGGGGCCCCACATCTTCATGACCCTGATGCAACCACGGTCTGTGTGGATGCCCAAAGTTCCTGATACAACCAAACACTGCGAAAATCTGGCTGTACAGAGTCAGCCCTGGCCCTGGCGGGCTGTAACACTAGGGAGAATTGGTCCTGCTCTTCACCAATGGAGTCCTCTGCCTCACCTGGGCAGCCCAATAGCACTGACCCTGTTTGCAGGACCATGGGTGAGCTGGGCAGGAGGGCATAAGAATGGGAGCGTAGGTTGCACCTCTCTCGTATGGCATGTAGTGGCACGGGTGAGGAAGAGATGCCCTCCTCCCCATTCCCCACTCCACTGTAGCAGGTGGGGAACCTGACCCAATCCCTCACCAGATGCAGCGCTGGGAAGAATGGGCCCTGAGCCTCGCTTGGGCAACACAGTAGAGTTGACCCTGTAGACAGGTACTTGGGTGAGTCAGCCCTGAGAGCAGAAGAGGAGCATACGTTGCTGGTACCACAACCCTCGACTGCAGCCTGGTGGTGGGAGTGATGAGAAAATGCCCTTCCTCCTCATCCCTACCACCTCCAAGACGGCAAAGGAACTGACCCTCCCCTTCACCGTCTGCCACACTCGGCAAAACCGGCCCTGCACCTCGTCTGGGCAGCAAAGGGGAGCTGACCCTGTTTACGAAGGCATGGGTGAACTGCCCCTAGAATGTGAGCATGGGAGATCTAGCCCACCCCTCATCTACCATACAGGCATTATAGGCAGGAAAGAGACCCCTCCACCCACCCTTCTATGGCTGAGGTGGGTGGGAGAGCTGCAGTACTCAGCCCCTGCCAAGCTGCAGTACACAGGATAGCGGCCCCTGTACCTCCTGTGGGCAACACAGTAGAGCTGGCCTTGATGGTCCGGATATATGAGAGGGCACCATGAGGGAGTGAAAGCAGGAGAACAAGCCCCACCCTTTGATCACTGCTGAAAGGGTGAACTAGCCAGGGCAATGCTGGAGAGCTCACCCTGATGGCAAAGACAGGGGAGAACTGGCGGGCTGACTAAGCCTTCAACTATCCAGGACCAGAATCAAGGTTATGAGTTGGTCCACCCCAACATCCACCCCATCTGTGGTCTGCCGGAGCATGTTGAAGGGGCCGGTCCTGTAGACTGAAAATTGTAGAATTTCCATGACACAGGGTAACAACAGGATATCCAAGAGGAGTCCCAGTGAGGGACCAGAATTGACAGTGCAGCAGATATCAGAGGCCTCAAACTAGACCAATGACTCTTTGCAATGAACACTTGCAAGTAAAGATATATGGACAAAAGGGTGTGCTGCATGACTCACTGTGTCACATTGCAGCTTCCATGATGAGATTTTTCTTTTTTTCCCTTATACTTTCCTCTATTTGGGGCCAGGATTGCAATGGCAAAGGGTGGATACAATACAAAATAAAACAAACAGAAAAAAACACACACAATGGAATCCCTTTTTCTTGGTGACTTATTATTTCTACCAGTTTCTCAATTCTTGTCTGCAATTTGAAAAAATAGTTCTTATCGAACAATTTTATACTTCTAGTGTAAAATGTTTCATATTCAGTAAAACTAGGATTACAGCAAACCAAAGTACTTACAAAAACATTAAATAAAGCACATGCTTGCTTTCTTCTTGACTAAGCAACAAAAACAAAACACTTAGGAAAGAAACAGCATAGCTCTCCTCAGTAACTGGGTCTCACAGACAGGACTGGGCATCTGAGCTCAAAAACTGAGGCTGACTTTATCTAAACATCTCTTCCTTGGCCCTTGCCCAGAGTTTCCAAGCTTGTTAAATATTTTGAATCACTTCTGGAAACCGTGGTTCAGGCTTCTCCTTGTTTTGTCTTTGATATTCATAGCCTCAGACAGTCACAGTAGGGAGACATAACCTCACTAGGTATAGATTGTGTCTAGTGTTGATGAAAAGAAGTCCAGCGTGTTGTCCGACAGTCATCACACTGGTGTGAAGTGGTGGTAGACAGGTTGACATGTGCAACCACCCCCTTTCCATCCGTGTAAAAGATGTCCTGTTAGACAGGAAGGAAGGAGATCTGGGAGGAGGATAGAGGGCACTAGAGGATGGAAGTATTTCTCACTATGCTGCTCAACCAACGGTAGAAGTCCAATCAAATGCCAACCGGTAACGCAGTGATCAGTCCTAAAGATCTTCAGTCCATGGTTAAAGAGAAGAAGACAGAGAGGGCTTGACTGGTTTGTTTTTCTGAAAAACCAATTCTGCTTTTTTTTTTCAAATGCCTTTTATTGAAATATGCCACAGCAGGAAAACGGTACTAAAGGAAAAATGAGATATATGTAACTTCTTCAAACTGGGGGATATAACTGGTAGCTAGATCCCAAAGTTTCAGTGCAGTCAGAACTAGCATTAGGACTCGTCAGGATCTAGGGCATCGTGTTCTCCTGTCATCTGTTTATTTCCAGCCACCTCTGTAACCAATCTACTGCAGATACCAAATAATTACTTTTTGAATGAATTCTCTTAATGGCTCCTTCTTGTAATGTCTACCTATGGAAGCAGGGTTATTTTAGTAATTATTAAGTTTCAAGTGTATTTTAAAAATCTGGTTTGGATCAGCAATTTCAGGAAATCGGCTTTTTGCAAGAAGTTGGAGGGGAGTCTTTTGTACTGACCTTTCCCTCATATTTAAAATGTCTCTGAATCTGACAGTAGATATCAAGAGATTTGGAAAAGGTCATACCTCTTGCCTGAGTAGCTCAACTTTCAGTTATCTACCCCAAGGAAGTAATAAGAGGTGTGAACAAAGATTTATGTCTAGAGATGTTTCTCACAGGACTATTGAGAACACCCATGGATGAACATGGCCAGGCACGGGGTCAAATTTAAATCAACCTGGTGTCAAGGTACAGTCACGTAATGGCAACTCTGTGATCATTATATGTGATGTTTCTGCAAGTTGTTCTTTAAATATTGGGGAAACATTTCATGTTACAATGATAAATGAAAATTATAGGATAACTTCTATTGATAAAGTATGGCCAAAGCCACAGTATAGAGAGAACTATAGGAAGAGGGAGAGATACACCTAAAGAGGACAAACAAGGAAAGAGTCAGGGTTATCCTTAATGATGAAGTTAAGATGCTTTTTGCTTTCATCTTTTCAAACATTTTTCAGTTTCCAAGTTGTTTGTATACTCAGAAAACATTATTTTGTAGTCCAGAGAGGGTGTTTTTTTCAATATTATGTCACAGGTTTCAAGAGATCTTGTCTTTACTTCCCATGTAGATTAGATCCATATATGTCTCTCTTAGGGTCCTCATTGTTGTCTAGGTTCTCTAGGATTGTGATTTGTAGACTGGCTTTCTTTGCTTTATGTCTAAAAGCCACTTATGAGTGAGTACATGTGATAATTGTCTTTCTGGGTCTGGATTACCTCGCTCAATATTATGTTTTCTAGATCCATCCATTTGCCTGCAAATAAGAAATGTGTTTTTTTCCCATTAAATTTTGGATGAGCATATCATCCAAAATTTATCACAGACTCAGAGACTAGCAGGCTAGTGGATGCTAGGTTAAAATTCATCCATCAAACCCTTAGACAATGTTAAGGGTTACTTGCTTTGTTTCTAATTTTAGGGTATTCTTTATAACTGGAAGATACCCCCATGACCTCCTACTGTGGACAGAAAGAAATAATGCAATCCAGCAATGACATGTCTTAAGCCTATAATGAGGGAAAAAAGATGGAGAGAATATTCTATACCTTGCTGCACCTAAGCCTGTCTACCATTCACAGAACCACAGTCACTACCATGGCAACCTCATCCATGAGAATGACAACACTTGCATGGAACATTTATCACATGCCACATATTTTCTCATGCTGTCTGCTACAACACTCTGAGGCACTCTTATGCCTGCCCGTGCATAGTACTTGATGCCTCCATCACAGAAATAAGCAAACTGAGAATCAAGAAGCTAAGTTTCTCATCATCTCAAAGTCATCAATTTCATGGGCAAGTTTTATGGTGGCTCTGCTTATCTCCATTCCACCTCTTTGAGGCAAACTATTAGCCACCAAGATCCTTGCTCAATTCCACCACTAGATTGAGTTCCCCCCCAAAAAAAGTTGACATAAGTTGATCATAATGGTAGTGAGACCTGTGCAAAGTCAGTTAGAAGTGGTAGTTGTGACTATATATTCACTCCAGTGCTTTGCTTGTGTTGAGAAATGGAGAGTGGAGATTTAGTGAAGAAACTGCTGTCCTTTTTTTTAATGTCCTCCCTCTCCTTTCAAGGTCTATGTTTCACTTTAAATTTCTGTTAAAACCTTTCCTGTGTAAAATAACCCTGCTTCAGAAAGAGAAAAGAAATGTGTGTATCCATGGAATAGTATGACATGCTCTTAATAATACAGAAAATTACTCACTATTTGCTAATGGCAAGAAAAAGCAAGGGGCAAGAAGAATTCACAGCATGACTCCAATTTTATTGAAGAAGTTCGAGAAGACAAAGAGACTCAAACCAGATTGCCGATCCATTCATCTAGGCAACAATGTAAGGACAGTGGTTATCTCACAACAGAACACTCACTGGCTGGAGAGGTAGGAAAAGGGTTATGATAAAAAAAAGAACATGAGGAAGCTTCCAGAAATTCGCCAATATTCTGTTTAATAAAAAAGGCAGAGGATTCAGGAGTGTTTGCCATGACATAGTTATTTAAATTGACAGAACTGGAGAGATGCTTAGCAGTGAACAGCCCTGGCTGCTCTTCCAGAGGACTCAGGTTCAATTCCCAGGACCCACATAGCATCTCCCAACCATCTGTAACTCCAGTTCCAGGAGCATGCCCTCTTCTGATCTTTGCGGGCACTGCACACATGGGATGCATAGACATACATGGAAGCAAAACACCCATACACATAGAATACACATAAAATTCATACAATATATTCTGATCACACTTTTCATCTCCTCCCAGTTCCTTCCCACCTCCCCACACATCCAACTCCATGCTTTCTTCTCTTTTTTTTAAAAGCAGGCAAAAAAGACAGAATTTAAAACATGAAAAAGTGCAAGAGACACATACACACAAAATCAATAAAAAACCCCACAAAACTAGAAACCATAATATACTAGCAGAAGACCAGTAAGGTTTAAAAAAAAATCTAAGCAAGTAATGTGAGACAAAAAGAAAAAAATCTACAAAGCACCATTGATTTTGCTGTACTTACTGCTGGGGATGAGATCTGGCTTTAATGAGGCTTGTGTATCCAGCGAAATTCCACTGGAGAAATGAATTTTTCCATTGAAAATGATCGTCAATTTGAAATAGTTCTTGGGAGCACATGGGAGATTGTGTCCATTTCCCCCTCCCTTCGGTCCTGGGACGCTGTCTGGCTTGATGTGAAGGCGCTGTGTGTGCTGCCACGGTCTGTGAGGTAATATGTGTGTCAGTCGTGTTGTGTCTGGAAAACACTGCTTCCTTGGAGTCATCCATCACCTCTGGCTCTTACAATCTTTCTGCCTCATGTTCCACATAGCTTCTCAAGCCCTGAAGGAAGTGCTCTAATGAAGACATTCAATTTAGGAATCGGTTCTCCAAAGTCTCTTAGTCTCTTTACAAATGTGTGTGTGTGTCTGTGTGTTGTGCTATGTTGTGCTGTGTTTGTGTGTGTTTGCATAAAATAAATGAGTAATAGAAGCTATTTCTACAGAAAGGAATGATGTAGGTGTAGAGGTAGAGAGAAGAAGGGTGAGGAAACCCAGAGAAGGCACATTTGATTTGGCCATCTTATTTGCATTGAACTTTTCCTCTATTGGGATACATTCATGAATCATTCTTTCTCCTTTGTTAAATGTTTTAAAACCATCAGTTTCACTAACAAAGGATCAGCTGCTCTGAGAAATGCCATGTCTATTAAAGAAGCTGATGGTCAGGCAGACATCATGTGATACTGTGCAGCAAACAGCCCTGGACTATTATCTGTAGAGAAATGAAACAAATTAAGGAGCTCCGAAATCACTGCACGTCACTGCCTGGAGAATCTCAGGACTACAGCATGAATATAAAGGACCTAAATTGCAGAGAAATCATAGTTATCTGAGTTATGTGGACCAAGATAAGGAGACCAATGGGGCTACAATTTATAGGGTAAAAAAGTAGGACCTCACAGATAACTTCAAAGAACCTGGCATCTCTGATAAAGAACTTGCACATGTAGGGGTAAAACTTTAAAAAGCAATGTGCCGAGTGACTCCTACAGCTCACACAGGACTATATGGATTATATATAGGAAAGTGTTGTATAGTCCTCAAGTGGTAGCAGTGGGATAGTGAGACAACCGAGCAGCAAAGGATGCACTGGACCTAAGCTACTAAAACTTAAAGTAAACCTGGAAATGCTGAAAGTGATGTGCAAGTAATTTAATACAGTGAACACAACCAACCTGTGCTAAAGATGCAGAAGCTCAATTCAACAGAACATTCTCATCTCAAAGGCAAAATTCTATAGATAACTTTAGAACACTGTGAAAACGACATTCCAGGAGCTGCAGAGAGAGCTCAGCAGTTAAATGTGCTTTCTTGACAATCATGAGGGCCAGAATTCAGACCTCAGCATCCGTGTACACCGTAAGCATTCCTATAAATTCCTGTAGCCCCTACTTCAAGGAAGGAAGAGACAGGAAGATCAGTGAGGCTTGCAGGTGCACAGGGTGGCCAAGAGCCTGGGGTTCCAAGAGAGAAACTGTCAAAGGATGAAGAGTGATAGAGGAGGACATACAAGGCCCCTACAAACCTCTACATAAACACATATAGTCATGTATACATGTGTGCATGCAGGCACATGCACACACACTCAATTTATTAAACTATGAAAAGGGAAACAAACATAATAAGAAAAATGGAGATGACTGTAGTGATAGGGGAGCAGGCCTGCTTTTCGTCCCGCATGGCTCCCGCACGGCTAGCTTATAC
>LOJH01068396.1:0-10102 GCA_001685095.1 Ellobius talpinus
GGAAGGAAGGAAGGAAGGAAGGAAGGAAGGAAGGAAGGAAGGAAGGAATCTTAAAGCCTTTTGGGTAGTGAATGTCATGTCTGCCAAATGAACAGGGGATGGGGTAAATATTCTTAACAGTAGGCACATCTCAAAATCAGAGTATACTGAAAAGCATTACTAAAGAAAAGAGTAAGTGTATCTCAATCTTTATGGCCTTTAGAGGCCAATTAGAAAGCTCTCAAATATCTATAACTATATAATTTACCTGACAGTTGAGCTGATAAGTTATCTTCTTGGGTTCAATGTGTAGGTGCTCAAATATATGAGAGCTTTCTAATTGTCAATTCAGAAAAATATGTAAAATATGGTTACTAATCCAAATTGGTTATTCTATATGAGAAATTTTATAAAATTTATGTGTATGGATATTTGCCCGCATGCATGTCTATGCACCAATTGTGTGCCTGGCTCCCAGTGATAACAGAAGAAAGCCTTGGGTTGCCTAGAACTGTAGTTATAGACTGTTGTGAACCAACATATGGTACTGGGAATTGAACCCAGCTCTTCTGGAAGAAGAGGTTAACAGCACTGGCTGCTACCAGTGATTACATATCAGTGTTAACAGTGATCCATTTCTCCATCCACTGATTATTCTACTGGAAAGAAATCATTAATCCTATGATGAAATTGACCTCTGCTATAGTCATACACTAATCAGTGGAAATTTTAATTTGCAGTGTAGCTTTTTCATTTTTCCCTTGATATAAGCTTAAATATAACTTGTTATATGATAATCAAAGAATTATTTTGTTTTATCCTTATATTTCCTTTTTAAAATGACAAGAAAATAGTTCCCATATTTCTGTTTCAATTAAAATTGAAATGACAGAGGTTAGTGCAAGAATTTATTCAGAAATAATATTCTATTGTCTTTATATACATTTTATTTATATACTGATTGGTTAATTGAAACATAGTAGACCTAAGTTATGTGTGTGTATATAAGTTACATTATAAAATTTCTACATTTGAATTTCATATTTCAGCTATTTATAGTGCAATTACTGGGTTGTTCATACTCCATCATAATTCTTTATGAGAGTATTTTCATTACCTTAATATGATTTCTCATTTCATTTAAAAGACTTATTTTGTGTCTCTAAAATTTAAACTTGACTATTTTGGGTGCTTCATATCAATAATATTGCACAAGTAATTTTTTTGGTTTTTCGAGACAGGATTTCCTGTAGCTTTAGAGGCTGTCCTGGAACTTGCTCTATAGACTAGGCTGGCCTTGAACTCACAGACATCTGCCTGTCTCTGCCTCCTGAGTGCTGGAATTAAAGGCATGGGCCACCACCACCCAGCACAAGTAATCTTTTGTGTTTGGTTTATTTCTCTTAGCATGTTTCCAAGGTTCATTTCTGCTTCATTTAGGATTACTAGTTTAGTTATTTTTTATTGCCAAATAACCACTTGAACTGTCAGTATGTTTGAGCATTGTCTCATACGTTTTATAAATGAAATTAAAGGAGAGCATATTTGCACTATATAAATTCTTTGATCGGAGTGTTGAAAATCTGCTTATGCAATATAACTAGATAGATTATAGCTCATGTGACTTGAACTCTTGAGTCATGTTGAGTTAATATTTTTCTGCACTGTCTTTCAGAAAAGACCCTAACGTGCCAGTTCCTGATATACCTGTGAATGAAGATTCACTGACCATACCGGTTTTACAAGAAAAAATAATTGATGAATCCTTTGAACAGGAACCTGAGGATACTAATTTGGAATCAGTGCTTTCTTCTCAGGATTCAGTTTTGATGGAAGATACATCAGACACTCTGTATAACAATATAATTAACAGGTATTCAGTTTCTTCCATCTTTAATCTAGATGTACATTTACATGGTTTTAAAAAGTGTTTAATAGTATGCTGAGAGAAGCAAAATGTGATTAAAGAAACATTTCGCAGAGGTACCTCAATTCCTGACATTATCATTGCTTCTCATGCATTACAGATACACTCTGATAATGCATTTAGTGGTTCTCTTCTGGAATGAAAACGAACACCCAACATTATTATTGTAAAATACTCAATTCTGTACCCAATATTAGCTGTTAAATTTGAGTGAAACTTCCTCCTTGGAACAGAACTATAAGAAAAAAAATGGAGAAATGGCTTCATTTCCTGAAACTTGAAGGCTGTGCATGCTTCAGCAAAAATACTATGAAATTGAAGCCCCAAAGGCACCATTGTCAGCACATCTCTGTCCTGAGAATGTCTGCCTGTTTCACCTTCATCAGCAGTGCTTACAATTGTCTATTTGCATGTGTTATCATCTTATGTTTCAATTATGCTGTTTTATTACTGATTCTCATTTATTGACCAATCTAAGCAGAACAGAGGTCACATTTAGTTCCTGGTAGACCTGTTATATAAATATCCTCTTGACATACACACTCCAAAAGAGCTTCCTCAGTTTAATCCCAAACATCAGTGTAGACTCTTAGACATGTGCATAAAGTAACAAATCTAGACAATAAACTTATCTTTTAGGGCACTGAGTCTCACCAGAACCATAACTAACCATGACAATAACAGTGTTGACTGGGATGATTATTTTAAGTTGTTTTAACATTGATGGACTTAGCCATCAGAGCTGAGTCCAAGATCTACTAGATTAAGAAAGATATAGGGAAAATCAAAGACTTCCTATGATATTGGCCTATAAGAATTTAATAGCCTCTTAAAGTCAAGTTGAGTAGCAATATTGATAATAATAATTTATAGAAATGCAAATAGTTCTCAGAAAAGCTGGTAACTGAAAAGTGCAATATTGGTTTACGGTTTCTTAGTTGAGAACCCCACATAATCTTTTCAATTTATTGTCTGCTGGATTTCTCTAAGATTATTTCTTTGAACTAAGAATATCGTAGTTTGCCTCCACCTTTGCTCTCTCTCTCTCTGTGTTTCTCTAAGTGATGAAGCGCATATGCATCATGCGGAAGAAGACATGCTAGAGCTAAATTCATTATTATCTGAGAAGACAGAGGACATTGACTTTGATAATTTCAGTGAGGTAAGCTCATCAACTCAGATTTGTGACTTTCTTGCATTTATATTGATTGCTCAAAAAGCAGAATGGCATGTGAAAATTAGGACTGATAAGATCAGGCCTGGGTCTCAGGAACACTTGTGCTTTTACCTTGGCTTTTCTAATTTAATATATCTCATATTTTCATGGTTTTCTCAAATCATTATGTCTCTCTTCCTTATAGCAACATCACAATTTGTCTTTACATGATGTTTTCCTTTCTCTCATAACTTAAAATATTAAACATTGAAGTATCCCATGGTATAAAATTATGACGTTTTGTTTATAGTGGTTTTATGTATTCAAAATTTCCCTTCTTTTCACAGTATTTTTCATTGCTGTACAAAATCTCCCTTTTCCATGATAGCCAGATGTTTATTTATAATAAATAAACATTATGTTTAGATGTTTATTTATAATATGTCATTACATTAAGAGGATTTCACTTCTTTCAGCTATCCTGTGATGAGTTTCCTGTTCTGATGACAAACAAACCTCAAAATTTACTCGATATGGATAACATGGCAAAAAACAATGTAAGATCCATGTCTGTCTCTATTCCTTTTTATTTCTCTCCATCTGTTTTAATTGCTGTACCCCATTTACCCCTAGTATTCCTCTTCTACATTGTTCTGTTGTCTTCACCCTACTGATCCCTTAAAGTCACTTTTTTCATCCTAGTGGGCCCCTTTCTAGTTTCCTGACCTTTACCAATATTTACTTCTATTATGATACATATATTTAACAGAGTAAGGATCTACATAAGAGCAAGATCACATGGCATTTGGCTTTCTATAATTAGGTTATTTTCATTAACAGAATCTTTTCAAGTTACATATATTATCCCATAAATTTAATTATTCTTTATGACAAAGTTGAGTTATTGAGAGACATGTCAGCAATGTGGAGGGGCAGAACTGAGTTTTAGTAAGACTGACTTAGCACTAGTATCACTTCATCATCCATCTTTTACTAATTTTTTAAAAAATTTCTATTGAATGCCACCCCCTTCTCTTATGCCATAACTTTATAATTATAGGTAAAATGTTTCACAAAGGGAAAATCTGCATTTTAGTCTCTGACATGACTAAATATCTGAAAACTAAATTACTACTGTTACTATTATAATTATTACCCAGATTTTATCTTAAAAATCCTGAATTTTGACTGGAATTAATTGGGTTGTGAAATGAGTATAGTTACTACTAGAAATTAAAAGAGAAATACAAGGAAATAGGAAAGCCAATTGTTGAAAATTGTCTTATTAAGTCAGGTGTGGTGTGCACACCTCTAATCTGAGAACTTGTAAGGTAGAGGAAGAAGCGTCTCTGTGAGTTCAAGGCCAGTCTGGTCTACAGAGTGAGTTCCTGGACAGGCAGGACTACATAGAGAAACCCTATCTCAAAACAAACAAGCAAAAATCTTCCATGCTAAGTGAAAGTGGGTGCATGGAAGGAGTTAGAGGGGTGGAAGCTTGGAGGGACTGGAGGGAGGCAAGTGGTATAATTATATATTAATTAAAATGTGTAAAATAATAAAATAAATTTTTGAAAATCTTCCTCGCTTACCTTCAAATAGTAAGAAAACACAATTCTTCCTAGACAATTGTCTTCAAAAGAATATTTACAGGTCTTTGTCATGGCTTAGTAAGATCTAATTGTTGTTGCTGTTTTAAGACAAAACTAAAACCCATTTCTCCAATTAAAGAAACTGTATAGTTGCAACCATTATTCTTTTACCATTGATCAGTAATGGGGCTAGATCTTGTTGTAATTCATTCTTGTTATATTGTTTAGACAGGAATGACTTGAAAGAAGTATTATTTCCTCTTTGTCAGGTGTAGTAGGCATATTTGGTGCATCACATTACTACTAGTCAAACATGTATGTTGGAAAACAGTGTGTACTGTGTTTGCTTCTCACTTGTTCAATAAATATTAGTAGATACTAATTCAAGTTAAATGTAAAATAGACTTACATGGTATAGTTGGCTCTTAATGTAATGTGAATTGGTTTTTTTTCTTCTGTCTAAAAAGCAATTAGAAAAGAAAGCTATACTTTCAGAAAACAAGATAAATGGAAGTGTACTTTTCTTACCTTTGTTAATCTCTCAAGAAATAAGCTTCTTTGGGCACAGAGAATTGAAACTATACTTTCACATTTGCAAAACACGCTAAACAGTCTCGAGGGAAAGGTTTTACCTCAGTTATTTAACTTTATCACTAAAAAATGACGTATTGATAAGGACCCTAGTGTTTTCTCTTTGTATACAGAGTCTAAGTCTCATAAATAATGAAGGAGAAGGAAGTCTGCTTGAAGCCAGTGGGGGAAAAGGTACAAAAGAGTATTTATAGAACCATCAGAAAATGTATGTCCTAGACCCAGGCTCACAACTGACCATCCATATGACATTCTGCAAGCCATTTAACATTTGGAAGTCCTAGTCCGTGCTTGTGTAAACTGCTTTTCTTATTTCATAAGTTATTTTAAATAGGATTATGTGGAAAAATCTCTGATATTGACTTTATAAACTTCAGTGAGAGTGTATTAATATGTAGCTGACTTTAAGACAAAACCCATGGCCAAACATTAAAAAGACAGAGTATAATTTTGTGTGCCTCATGTGAAATTGAAAGTTTCTGCAAGTTCTTTTCTAGAAAAGAATTCCTTTGCTGTTTACTAAGCCTAGTCATTCACAATTAGTTTTCTGTTTTATGGGTAGTGTAGTTCACCAAATTTCTGTTCTAGCAGTTAGTGCCTCCTTAATTCCAAACACATACTTAAATGTAACTAGATCTCTTTTCCCATACAGAATTACCAAAAAAATCTGATAGTCTACAGGTATAGTAGGAAAGACTGATAGTAACTTTTAAGAAAATAGTATCTTTGTCTTGGCTCATATAACCAGTTCTGAGTGTAGCTGAGAAGAGTAAAGGGGTAAGACTTAATGTCTTCCACGAAGCACATAATAGTGTAAAGCTTGTGAATTACACTTTGTTTTAAATCTTCTCTGCCCATGTCCCATGTAACAAAGCACTGTCTCTCCACAGACAAACATGTGGAACAAGGTGTGGAAAACTCCCAGCTTTTACTATTAGATGGGACATCAATGTGTAATTTTGGAGATCTTCAAGATTCTGGTGACCTCCTTTTGGATAATCTGAAGAACACACCTAGTGTCTTATCAGCTTTACATGATCACAACTATGTAACCTTCAATATTTCCACTACACAAGAAGATACTGCAAACACCATTGAAAATGTTGTTCCCCAGTTATCTATGGAAGCCAGTGGGGAATCCAATGTATTCCCATTTTTCTTTCTCAATCCTGTTACTAATAATTTTTGAAGAGTGTATTAAGCTTAATCTTCTATTATAACTTATTTTGAATTTCAATGAATCTCCCTTCCTGCTGGGAAATAAATATTCCACAGATGTTGGCTGGTATATATGTCTTCATCGTGTATCTTCTGTAATTTAAAAATATGTTCAAATTGCTACCTCCCAGTATGAAGACAAGCTTTAACAACTAGGATGAAATTCAAACCACAAAAAGATAAGGAATATATCCAAATTTTAAAATAAGAAAATGTTAGTTTTTAATTTTAAGCCAATAATATTCTAATACCTTATTTGTAATAGCATTATTGCATTTTTCTAATTAGCAAATTTATGTAGCTAAACTTTTGTTGGAATAAACAGTCATTCCAAGATTTACTGGAACAAATCTCATGTATAAAAGCAAGTGTTTGAGCTAATGAGAATGATATGGCTAATGTTAGTCCTTGATTTTATAGGTTAAGTTATTCTATAGCCATCCACTTTATTATAGTCTTACACAATTTTTGATTCCTAAAGAATGTTGAAATTTCAGCAGAATTTTATTTTTCTGTCTAATGGCCATCTGCATAGAGAATCAAAGTCAACACATTGATTCTCACCTAAAACTTTGGAGAAGAACTCCAAAAATCAGACTTTAGCAAAGTTTTTACTTAAAGCATAAGGGAACCCAAAAGCAAATGACTTATTAGAAATTAAAGTAAAAAATTCAGTCAATAATTTCTCAACTATTTCTGTCTCTCATTTCCAAATGCATCTTCAGTTTTATCAGTATTCTTTGACTCGTATGTAATTATTTGATAGAATATAATGTTTCAAAAATAGTGTGGTTTTACATAAGCCTGGAGCAGTTTTCATACAAAGTGTTTCAACATTAACATCCATACATGCCTAAGCATTGAGCACCATAGCAGTTAGACTCTAGGTTTATGTTTCATTGAAGAAGCTCTGAGGAGCATAGTTAAGGTTTTCTGTTAGTAACCTGAATGCTAAAACATCAAGTTTTAAAGGCTTCTGTCTATGGCACTTTCCTAATGCTCTGTTCTGTCTGTTAAAACTCACAACAATGGAGTCAGCTTTAAAAGGAAGGGGAAATAGCTCATTGCTTTCAGTGTCTAATTTTAAAACGTGTGTGTGTGTGCGTGTTTTAAATAAATGGTTTGTTTAGTTTTGAAAAGTGTCAAGGACAGTCCAGATCTCATGTAGCTCTGGCTGAACTGTTGCTGTCTTGTTAGTGTACTGTTGCATACGTTAATAAAGAGCTGAGCATACTTTTCATGGTATCATATTCTTTGCTGTAAACCAGGACCTGTGAAAAGAAGACTGAAACTTGTAGAATGCATGTATGTGTACTTAGGAGAACATGTCACACACATGCATAAATTTATGCCTGTGCTATTTCTTTTCACTTCAAAGAAACCTATAACTCATAGGAAGGAAACCTATACTTGGCACTGTGATTTTGACTTAATAATCCGTATCTTCTGGAGCAACGTTGTCACCACCCCCACCATGCACAGTATATCCATTCTAACTCCATTTTTATGTTATTTTGGAATTAACGTGCAAATGAATGAACTTCCATAAGGCTTTTTCATACATCCCTTTGTAACGGTTTAGCCACTCACTACTCCTCTCCCTCATAATCACTGGGTCCCCATCTCTGTTTAATTCTTTAGCCTCTAATATTTTCCCTCTCCCTGCATTTTACATATTGGATACTCTGCAATTCCTGCAGTTAATTTGTTTTAGCTGTATGTGATACAGTAGGCTTCAAATGACTTTTCATATCATCTCCTTTTGGAATAAGTCCCCCCACTCTTACTAATTCCCCTCCTACTCCAGTGTTCCTGCTGGGTTAAGCCTTTCCACCTAGAGAAATCCACTTCTACTTTTTCTTACCTATAATCTGTCTCTGCTCCCTTAATACACCTCCCATAATCACCCCTTTCTACTTTCCTGGTGTCCACTTATTCACTAAGTTAAGTACACAAAACAAAAGTTTGAAGCTAGGATCCACATATGAAAGGGAATATATGGTGCTTTTCTCTGGTCCTGTTTTAACCCTCTACATATTTTCCAGTTTCATCCATTAACCTGCAAATTTCTTTTTTTTATGATTCATCAAATTTAATATTCCATCAAACCTTTCAGTTTAAAGAGCAATGCTTTTTTAAAAATAAAATACCAAACCTTCAAAATGGAAGTTCTCTTCCACTCCAATTAAATTCCAATTAAATTTACATGCATCAAAAAAGTCATGAAAATTTAATGCTAAGACATATATTTTTGAAGAGGCAACAATAAATGAAATAAGTTATGTACAACATGAATTGTAACTCCAGAGAATGTTTTATTGATGTTGTAAAGAAGAGATGTAATTCTTTTTTAATTTATTGTTATTTTATGCACATTGGTGTTTTTACCTGCTTGTATGTCTGTGTGAGGGTGTCAGGTCTCCAAGAACTAGAGTGACAGACAGTTGTGAGCTACCATGTGGTTACTGGGAATTGAAACCAGATCCTCTGGAAGAACATTCGATGCTCTTAACCATTGAGCCATCTCTCCATCCCCAAGATGTAGTTCTTAAAGGGGCTTCTAAGACATACATGGTCTTCTGTGCTGTTTGGAGGCAAAAGATCCTACTGTAAGAGAGTTGAAATTCTTGCTCCTGGCAAAAGCAAATTCCTCAGCCACAGTCTAATCAAAATCTTATAACAATTTTATACTTTTTACTCAATGAGTTTTATACTTTTAAGTCCTTACTCATGTGCCTGGCTTTCTCCATAAGATCCCTTCTTAAGTAATTAAAGTATATACATTGCTCTGGTGACATCTAGAATCTGGCCTCATTCATTTTCAAAAACCATCTGCAAAGATTCCTGAACCAAACAAATAAAGCATAGTTTTGTTTTAAGGAACCTCCCGCATCTGCTCTTCCTTTTAAACATGTATGGCCTGTGTCGTTTCTCAAAAGGAGACTGGCCTTACTTGATTCTCTGTTAAAAATCTAGGTCAGGATTTGACAATACCAAAAATTAGTGCAGTTCCAGGGAACCCTCGTCACAGATCCTGTGAGCCCATTGTGAATAAAGAAAGGGGCCTATAAATTATGTCACCAGGCCAGTCCTCCATGTCACCAAAGAATAATCCAAGCCGATTATTATCTTTGTCACTTCAAACCATCCTGTAGATATTGTAAGTGCTTTGCAAACTTTATTCTTCTTTATCTGGCTGTCACATGGGTTATCTCTGATTTTAGGGAAGAGGAGTCAAGCACAGTGAAGCTAACTGATGGGCTGAGTCTCCAACTAAGCCAAATCAGGAAGCCGAGACATCAGGATTTTCCTATGGCTCAGAATGACACCACCTAGGGAGCACAGGGACAGACACCAGCAGGTTAAGTAAACTTTTACCCATGTAAACTTTCTCACAAACACTTCATCCACCATGTAAAGTTCTCAGTCATGCCCCAAATAGATAAAGTATTTGTGTTCACTATTTTTTTATTTTTAATACAGAGCATTAACTCTAAGATGTTTTAACTGGCTTGGGAAATGAAAAGCTACTATACTCTCACTCTGAAATGTGAATAATTCCCTCCCATCAGCTGAGATTTGTGCAGCAAACTGGCTCATGAATCATACGGTGGCCATAAAAAAGTATCCATGTGACAAAAA
>LOJH01068397.1:0-10102 GCA_001685095.1 Ellobius talpinus
GGAGCAGGGAAGTATATATCTTAATTAAGGGAGCCATTTTAGGGTTGGCAAGATCCCCTTCTTTAAATGTAAAATGTCTGTGTATGGAGAGGCCCACCATGGTTGTCCATTTGGAGGCCTGAGCAGAGGCTGAGAGCAGAGGTGTCCCAACTCTGGCAGAGGCTGAATGGTTACAGAATAAGTTTCCCTAATTGGGCATTTGTGTCTCTTTTTATATATTTTTAATCAGTTTATTTTGAATTTAATCATTTTAAAATCATTAAAGAAGCACTAGTTTTGGCAAATGTAGACAGTCATGGGAATGCCACGATAGTCACTCTCTAGAGCCAATTCATTACCTCCTAGGATGCACATTTTTCCTCTTTGCAGCCAATCTTCAACCCCTACCCTGAAACTATTGATTTACTGATTAATATTGTGGTGTGTGGTATTCTTGAATCTCATGTAAATGGAGCTAAGCAGTATGGAGTCTTTGGGGTGTGGCTTCTTTCAGTGTGATTAATATGTTTGACATCTGTCAATGGTGGTGTGTCTAATGGCAATTTATTCTTTCTGATTGCTGAGTAGAAGTCCATTGTACACACACATCATAGTCTGTTTACTAATTCGTTGGTTAATAAACATTCAAATTATCCACAGTTTATGATGAATACTAACAAATTGGGCAAGAAAATACACAGAAGTCTTTGTGTGGGCATGCATTTTCATTATTCTTGGACTAATATCTAACAGTAGGATTATTGGATATAAGCCCATGTTTAATATTAAAAGAAGCTACCCAACTGTTTTCCAAAGATTCTAGAACATTTTTTTAATCCAAGCGTCAATATATGAGTACTTTTTTCTCATCAGTACACTAAGTCATTTTAAATTTAGCCATTCTACTCGTGTGTGTGTGTGTGTGTGTGTGTGTGTGTGTGTGTGTAAGAGGGAGAGATATTTCTTAGTCTCAGCCTTAGTATGATGGACAATTTGGTCCAGACCATGTGTGTGTTAATGTTGTAGGATGCTTATAAGAATCTCTGTCTTCCAACCACTAGGTGTTCATGGTAATGCTGCAGATATTGCTAGAAATCTTTACAAGACAGACACGACCCTACGGAGAACCATGAATGCATGGCATTGATTTAATATCCGTTTTCCTCATGATAAGTGGCAGCATGCACCTTCAAGTGAGCTCAGATGCAGACCCTTCAAGTTGTTTTGGCCTCACTTCTATTTATATCCTTCAATGAGTTTGACAGCTTACTTAATTTTTAAGGCAGAATCACCTACAATATTCCCTCCTCACTTTACAGTCTGTAAAAAATGTGGTAGTGTAGCCCTTTTCATCCCTGATCTGAATGGTCTGTGCTATTACTCTCTCGTGCTTGCTAAATGTAACTAGAACTTTAGCAGGCTTTTTGGTATTCCCAGAGAAAAACCTTTGAGTTTCACATAATTTTCTCTACTTTTTTCTGTCCCTAGTTTTACAGATTATTGTATTTCATTTTTATTGTTTCTTCTATGTTTTATATTATATATTTGATTGGTGATCATTTAACTTTTTTCCAATATTAGTGTTTATTATAACTCCTCTAAACATTGCAGTGGTTTCTTGTTGCAGATTTTTATATATTTATTTTCATTTTTTCATGTCAAATATTTATAAATGTCATTTTAGTTTTTTGCTTTGACCCATGGGCCATTTGAAATATTTTAGAATTTTTGATCCTAACCACTTATAATCCTAGGTTGATAACTCTTTCTACTTTTCCTATAAGGACTCTGAAGCTCTCTGTATTTTCTTATAGCTAAGTTATTATTTAAGATTTGCCTTTTACTATGGTTTTCCACAGTTATATATATTTGTGTCTTGGTAATTTTTGTTTTGTTTTGTTTATTTAGAATATATTTTATACTTCAGTTTTATTGAGCTTTTTACAATTATGCTTTTAGCTTTCACTAACTTAGAATAAAATAAATGTTTCTTATTTCCAACATGGTTTTTTGGCAAAGGTTTTCCTGACTCCTTCTCAGTTCCACTCTTCCACTTGCTGTAGGACACCCATTGCACATGCATCAGCTCACTCTGATTCCAGGACACCCATTGCACATGTGTCAGCTCACTCTGGTTCTCGGACAGCCATTGCACATGCGTCAGCGCACTCTGGTTCTAGGACACCCATTACACATGTATCAGCTCACTCCAGTTCTAGGACACCCATTGCACATGCATCAGCTCATTCTGGTTCTAGGACACCCATTGCACATGCGTCAGCTCACTCCAGTTCTAGGACACCCATTGCACATGCATCAGCTCACTCTGGTTCTAGGACACCCATTACACATGCATCAGCTCACTCCAGTTCTAGGACACCCATTGCACATGCATCAGCTCATTCTGGTTCTAGGAAACCCATTGCACATGCATCAGCTCACTCCGGTTCTAGGACACCCATTGCACATGCATCAGCTCACTCAGTTCTAGGACACCCATTGCACATGCATCAACTCAATGAAGTTCCTCTACTTTTGTAATTGATTCTGTTGCTATTGTTTCTGTTGCTATGCATTTGTGTGTGGGGGTTGTGTTCACTGAAGTTTTTCTTTCTGTAATGCCTAAGGTATGATTAATCCACAAATACCCATTTTGCTTCAGGTGTTGTTTTTCATCTTTCAAGTTTCATTTAATCCGTTCAGTCTGCCAAGCTATCTCCTTAAGGTGTGCATGTTTTTAAGTGTATTAATAAAATAGACTCAGATGGCAAGGCACTAAGAATAGCAGGTATATGTTAAACAGCCAGCATGTATCTCTTGGTATCCAGTAATTAGTGTTTTCTTCCAGGTATAGATAGCATTTCCCTTCTTTGTGCATTGTATTTACTGAATGCATTATATGTTTTACATCATTATTTCTCAATAATGAATCCTCTTAAAGAATGCTACACTTTGTCTGAAAATGCAGTTAACTAATTGTGAACCAAGTTCCTCTGACAACTTTTATAATGCGGTGTTGGGCGAGTCCAAAACAGCCTTGAATGTAGGCCAAGCTTGCTCCTGTTCCTTTCTCCAACAGCCTATGTATTACAAGGTCTTTATAAATGGCTTGTGGAAACTTGAACTATTACTTGCCCTGTCCAAGTATCTGTAAGTCTTCCTTTGAACAGTGCATTTCAGAGAATCATAAATGAAAAGAAAATATGGTTTCTGGGATTGCATAAGTGGCAGGATATACATTATAAAAGACAATGGATGCCAAGAAAACTGTAGTGTTACAATCTGATTCAAGAGTACAGATAGAAGTATTAATTATGAAGAAGGTGATTGATTGAATAAACAGGAATAAAATCTGGAGCAAAGTAATTTATCCCATTTATTCCAGAAAAAAAATCAAGAAAGACAGAGGCCAAATAAGACTTTGATGAAGTAATCTGGAAATTAGTCAACAGGAAAAGCATAGAGTCACATGAAGAGGGGAAAGTGGAAGGAAGAAATGTAATGACAGGCTGGCTAGGATGATATTGGGGTGAGATGGAAGATATGACTCCAGAATTCCTAAGCAGGGGATTACAAAAGTAATGGAGAGAAAGACAAGCTGAATTTTAAAACCAATGAGTAAGTTGGACTTGAATTTTATGATGGAGGCAGCACATCCAATATGACGGAGACAGCACATCCAATATGACGGAGACAGCACATCCTAGAGTCCGCACTGGAAGATAACACACTCTTTCACAGATAACAAAACTGGGCAGGGGACATGAATCCAGAGCAAACACATGCCCAGTAAGTCTAGAGTTTCTTTGCCTTTCAAATGTCATCCTCATGTCTATCTAAGGCGAATAAGGGAAAAACACACGATGACATTTTCTGCTTTCCATTTTATATGTCTTTTGGTTTCTAGATTTAGAAATGTATGAGAAATATCATAATAATGCAAGGGAGGTGATTCTTTTGTGCAGTTCCTAATGCGAGCACTGAAGCCTCACAGAATGTTGTGCTTAAGGGAACTCCAGCCCATATTCTTTACCAGAGCCTTGGCTACCCTTCAGATAAACAGCCTCCAAATAGTTCACCAGTCACCCCAGCCGTTGCCAGGCTAAGGCTTTCATTTCCTCTCCGTGGCACTTTTCCCAAAGTATCTGAGCCTTTTGTGTTTTGAGGAAAGTTTTCATAAAGCAGAAATATGCCCTCAAAGCCCAACAGATTGTTACTTTGTTCATTTTATAGTGCTGCCAGCTGCCAACTGTCTCTCTATTCTTTACTCTCTACAGTTTGCTCAAGTAGAAAACTATTTAATGATACTGCTCAAAATTAATCATAAGACGCAGACATAAACGGACATTGGAGGGCATGGGAGAAACCACCCACTGCTCTGCTGTGCAGATGTAAACGTTGCTGGACTGAAATGAAGCAATAACCTTTCCAGTTATTGGCCCAGAACCGGAACAAATTTCTTAACATTCTACTCACTGCTACTTGCAGCGCCGTTAGCTCAGCTCCTCTGTCAGCATTTCAAAATCCTCTTAAGACAGTTTGATGCCAATCAAGCATGGTTTTGCTAGTTTATTTACCTTGTCAGTATCTTGTGCTATCTTGGATTTCTTTTACATCCACGATGCAGCTGTAACCCTGGTTAAACTCCAATTGGCCGACCAAGATTCAGTTGATTTCACAACACGCTGAAAACAAGCATTTTGCTTATATCTTTTTTGTTGTTGTTGTTGTTGTTGCTACATGCCTTGACTATGATCATGAGATAAACTTCTAGTTTCCATGGCTACAAATAACAACGAAGTGAATTTTTCCCTAACGTCAACTGATGGAGACAAGTTAACAAATAAATACATCCCCATTTATAGCTAGTAATGTAGAACTATTACTTATAAACTCTATAATTGTTTTTAAGTTATAAATGTTTCAAATGATATTTTATGTTTTTATATTCTGTATATGTATATATGTATGTGGGCAATCTTTTAAAAATGATGACTATCTTTTATTTGTAATAGTGATTTATGTATTATTTTTGTTTCATTTTCATTTACTATCATTATCATTATTATTGTGTGTGCTTGAGTGTGGAGTGTGAATAAATGGATGGTAGGGTATGTGTGAGGGGAGTTGGAGGACAACTTGCAGGTGCCAGCTCGTTCTATGTGGGTCATAGGAACTGAATTCAAATCATCAGACTTTGCAGCAAGGGCCTTTACCCGCTGAGCCATAATTCCAGTCCTTTATAATATTTTGGATGATGTAATATTTGTTGCCAGTAACAACCTTTCTTCAGCTCCAATGGTAAAATGAAGTGCTACAGACCCAGGCACAGACACAGTGTGCACAATATCAGCCCCAGTGGCTAAAGACAGAAGTGGGGGCTGGTACTCACAGTGAGGTTGGACTCCTCAGTAGCAAATGCTGTGTCAGAAAGTTTGAGTTCAGTGAACTAACTTTCTGTTTCTCTTTTCAAGTTTTTATGAAAATAGATCAACTTTGCACGTTAATAGAGCTCACAATGATATATATATATCAATATATATATATATATCATTCAGGAAGCACTATCATATCCATCAACCCTTCTACCCACCACCAATACCCATCCTAGCCCCTGATGTGGGATGCCCCTCTGTATACTGTGAATGTTTTGTTACCATTGGTTAATAAAGAAGCTTATTTGGCCAAGAGCCAGGGAGAATAGAGCCAGGTGGGAACACCAACCAGAGATAGAGGGAGAAAGAAGGCAGAGTAAGAGAGACACCAGGAGTGATGGGGAAGCAATATATGAGGTAACAAGCCATGAGCCCTGTGGCAAAATATTGAATAATGGAAATGGGTTAATTTAAGTTGTAAGAGCTAGTTAATAATAAGCCTGAGTTAATAGGCTAAACAGTCTATAATTAATATTAAGCCTCAGAGTGATTATTCGGGAATGGGTGGGTAGGAGAGAAACCTCCAGTTACAAGCCTCTAGTAATCACTGTTCTGTTTTGAGTAGGACTTTTTTTTTTACATTACACATAGAAGAACATGTGACATTTGTCTTTCTGTGTAGAGTTTATTTCTCTAACATGATCTTCCCCAGGTGTTTCAGGGTTTGTTCTTGTTTATGACTACATACTACACTGTGCTTATGTACCATATTTTGGTTGTGTTGTGTTGAGGAGCTATTAGGCCTATTGCCTACCTTTGTTCTTGTTAATAGGACCCAGTACACCTGAGCATGCAGGTGTCCCTGCAATGAGTTCATTTTCTCTGAATGCATACCCAGGAGTTGGCCAACTGGGTCACAGGGAAGTCCTACTTTTTACTTTTCAAGGGTTGCCATGCTGTTCCCTGCTGTCAGGAAAAGCTAACTACAAGTTCTGTAGGTTGTAACAGTAGCTGAGAAGTTCAGAGATAATAGGAGCCCTTTCTTTGGTGACTAGAGTAATGATAGAGGCACCCAGAGAACAGCATGTCTGACTGTTAGCTCGAATGTTACAAGGAAAAGCCAGCAGTTGTCTGTATTTTCCAAAGTCTGGTACTGAACCTACTACAACACTGAGAACTTGGGTTAATTTTCTTGTTACTATTTCAATAAACACACATTTAGTTCTTAATAGTAGCTGTAAAGCAGGCTACAAGTTGGGCAAATTACAAAACTGAATATTCCTACTTAGAATGGTTTCCAGATCCCACAATTCAGGTTATAATCCAATGCATTATATCAGTATCTTAGCCTCCATATGGTTTAATAAGTATGTTGAATTACCATGCAACCCTTTAATTCATCTTATTGGACAAACGTGGTGCACGGAGTTCAAGAATGTAGCCTCTGGTCACAATCATGTCTCCAGAAACACAGTCATCTGCACATTAGAATTCCAGTTGGTGGAATTTTCTATTATAGTTTCAGGCTATTTTAATGCTTTCCATTTTCAACTTGAGTATGAGATCCTCAGGTAACACTGAATTATCCATGACTTGAACTCAAATTGCTCTTTTTCTTTCCAAGCTACATAGGAATCTGTTTTTCTTCTAAGTCCATGACTCACAGATTCAATACGTTTGGATCATTTTCTAATGAAGCGGGCATCATTTTCTCTTGTTTTAGTCCAAATTTATCTGCTTCACGTAGAATCGGAACACTGAGTTCATTCAAGTAAGCTTTACTATGTGCGTGTTAATTCCATATTGACATTAAATAGGACTGCTGTGATGATTGCCATTCAGATCAAATCAAAAGGCACTGTCATTGTTTTTGTCAGAACCCAAGTGTGTGAGGAATCAAATTTTGATGCATACCTCAAATAATTTGCACTGGCAAGTTTTCGGTAAGCTCTCATACATGAGAGTTTTCAGGGTTACCTTATATAGCTCTACAACTTACTTCTCAAAAATAATATGTTCATAAAAACTCACATCTCAATTTAATCACTCGCAAATATTTGGACTGATTAAACCTCCTTTGTGCAAAATATTACTTTCCCACCAAAGTTCCTTCCTCCCTTGCTGTGTCCGCCTTCAGTTTAAGAGACAGGGCAAGTGGCCCTAGTTTAAACTTCTTACAAACAAAGAGAAATAATGAAGATTGGGCAACAGCCATCCAACTGACATGCAGCTGGACTTCCAGCTTGTCATTCTGCATGTGAGTCACCTTCCTGCCTTTCAACGAAGATGTGTTAGATCCTATTCAAGATGGAAGTTTTTCTTGACTAAATCAATCCGAGCATTGAAGCCAAAGGCAAACAAAGCATAGGGATGGCGTAATGTAGGGCATGGGCCAGACTATAGTGTCAGCAGACTTAGCCTCCTTCCCAGGTCACAGAAGGATGCCTGCTTCAGATACCCACTGTTGATTGACCTTGGGCCTTCTAGACTATCCCATATGGATATTCACTCACCTAACTTTAACCCCTTTCTCCAGTTCTGTGTCTTCCATTGATCCCCTTTGTATGTGTTGTCTTTCAGCCACGCACCTTTTACTACAAAAGCAATGGTGGCTCAGCCTCCGGTTTCTTTTGATTATTCAAGCAGGAAGTCTGGAAGTTCTCAAAATGAGGATGACTCCATGGCAGAAAAGACTGAGCTTTGGTTAGATTCTACTACCATATATGGGAGGACATATATGGAAGGGTGAAAGGTGAGCTTAAACAAAAGCTTAAATAAAACTCATCTGAGATTTCAGATGAGTTTAAAATAAGGGTAGAGAATTCTGTTCCTGATTATGACTGATTGTCTAAAAGCACCGATATTGAGCCACTATCAGTCTTTATGAAAATATCCATTTCTTATATTAACCTGACTTCTATTCTCTATGACTAAGAATCATTTTATTATTTGCTGAAAACACTTATATTCTCGTGAAGTCTTAATTTCTGTGAAGAAGTGCTGCCTGTATTATTTGACATGGGCAAGAACCAGTCCAATTATTTAATTTTCTTATCCCTCCCTCCCCTCCTTTCTTTATCTGTTTTTGTTTGTTTGTTTTGTTTTTGTTTTTCAGTGTTGGAAAGTAAAGCCAGGCCTTGTAAATTCTAGGCAAGTAGTTCACTACTTACCTAAGCCTCAGCCCTTCTATTTATTGACTTTAGATTTTGAGACAAAGTCTTACCATAAGATCAAGCTGGCATTGAGCATATATAGCCTAGGTGGGCCTTGAACTTTTGTATCTCCCTGCCTACATCTCCAGAGTGCTGAGATTACAGGCCTGCTCCACCATGCCTAGCTCCGCTTATCACATTCTTAATCCCTAAAAGGCTTAAGGGAAACAGTTAAGCGTGTCCTCCCACGGGGATTTGCCTTTTGTTTTCATTTTCCATCACGATCCCACTGTGTCTTGGGCACAGTATTAAGTGATCTCAAACATGTTAAAGGAGACACAAGTCCCTCCCTAAGGATCACATTAGTCTGAAGAAAGTAAGACTAAGACAATCAGAAGCTGATTAGAAGATGCAGTGTGGTAGGTATGCCCAGGTTGTTTCCATATATGGAGAAGAACATGGAACTGCTGTGCGGATAGACCAAACTAATCTCTATAAAGAATGTATAGGCATTTCCGGGCAACAAGACGGAGGCAGAAGGAGCAGCATGAAGAACAACAGAAATGTGAAAAATGATATGGTTCATAAAAGAGAAATTATTGGCAGTTTGGTTGCTAGAACATAAATTTTAAAGTTGGAACATGAAGGCATGAAAGGCCAGGTAAGCCAAATGAGGAAGCCTGGAATGCATACGATAGGTGGTAGTGAGTCATTGAAAGGGATTTGTACCAAAGAGTAACATAACTGAATCTATGCATGAGAAACTTCCCTAGGGGCTGTGTGCAAGCCAGGCTGAAGAGGTAGTAGTGAGGAGACAAATAAACACGCTGCTGCCAGGGCCTGGGTGAGGGCAGTGCTGGAGACAAGATGATAAAGGGCCGGCATGAGGGATCTTACAGAGGAATAAGTCAGTGAGCAAGCAGAGGTGGGGTGAGTAGGGGGGGATATCGGGCTCTAAATCTAAGACTAATATTTCTCAATAAACAGAACTGTCATTAAAGATGAGATGGTAAACTCAGGTAGCTGTATCAGAGGAAGACGAAGGGCTTAATCTGCGGACATGTTCAGTTTGAAATGACCATGGAATGTGCAGAGCACAGGAGGTTACAGTAGGTAGATGCATACATCTGGGTTTCTGAGCTGTTTGGCAGAGAAAAATGGATGTGGAATTTATTTGTATTTAACGAAAAATGGCAAGTCTTCCATGGAGCTCTGGGCATCATCAGCCATTCTTGCTGATGCAGCTGCCTGGCTCACTGGTTTTGAAGAACGGCTGTTATTGTTTCTTATATATGTGAATTCTGTATATTTTTCTAAGATGTACAGTTGAGAGAAATGCTTAAATTTCTACTTGCAAGTTAAAATACATAAAGGTGAGGAAACGTATTTAAGCAACAGTATAAATTTTTATTATAACTAAAAAATCACAAGTTTGATTTTAAATATTACTTTTTAAATTTTTTATTACTTTATAAATAATACCAAAAATTTCCACTTCCTCCCCTCCTCCCACTTCCCTCCCACTCTACCACACACCCTCTCCCCCTCCCCCTCCAGTCCTAAGAGAGGGCAAGGTACCCTGCCCTGTGGGAAGTC
>LOJH01068399.1:0-10102 GCA_001685095.1 Ellobius talpinus
AAGCCAATGATAATGGCACTGGAATTTGTCTCTACTGCATGTACTGGCTTTTTGAGATCCTAGTCTTTTTGGTTGCACACCTTCCTAAGTCTGGATGGAGCGGGGAGGGCCTTGGACTTCCCACAGGGGAGGGTACCCTGCCCTCTCTTAGGACTGGAGTGGGGAAGGGTAAGTGGGGAAGCAGGAGGGAAATGGGAGGAGGGGAGCAAGTGGAAATTTTGAATGGTATTATTTATAAAGTAATAAAAAAGAGAAAAAAGTATGTATTTTTGAAGGGATAATTTATACAAATACTTATACACAGGATTAATCATTAATTTAAAGTAATAGTGTGTTTAAAGATGTTTTAATATGAAACATTTAGAATAAAAAATTGAAGGAAAATATTATAATTTGCATTTAGACAGAGCTTCAGAATTTACACAGAAATGCATGCTATTAATGAAAGGCATGGGTAGATTGGAGTTAATTGGTATTAAAATATTTTACCACATTGAACACATTGTTAAAAATTAAAAAGAAAAGTTAAAGTGTAGGTGAATACATCTGGAATGGATGCATCTGCTCAAAATTTTTCATTCAGAATATAATAAGTATTCACTGTAAATATTTTTATTAGAAAAACTTGAATAATCTAAATTTTAAAAAGAAATGGCCAAAGGGCTTGAAATATACATCACTAAAGAATAGGGGAAGTTGGGAATAAACAAAAGGATGTTTTGTTTATGTCTGAGCATCTGGAAAGTGTAAATTATATCAAAATGAAATTCCACTCTAGCTTTATAAGAAAAGCTAAATCAAAAAGATATTGATATCATAAAATGTTTATAAGAAAGCAAAGCATTTGAAAGTCCCATAATTTGTTTCAGGGAATGTGAAATGATGTGGTTGCATCAAACAACAGCATAAAATTTTCTTAAAGATGAGCAAACCTGTCTATTGTTGGATTCAAAGTTTGCATATTTGCCATAAGGAAATGAAAACTTACATTCATACAAAAATCTGTCTAGAATTTTTTTCCAAAATTAGAAGCACGTTAAGTACCTTACACTAAATAAAAGCACTAAAGAGGAGTGGGTTTCTTGGGGAGACTGCTTAGTGAACACAGGTTTGCCAGGCCAATTGTGTGACCTGTCTTCACAGTCTCAGAATCTTCATAGAGCCTGATGAGTCTCAGTGGAAGTAGTCAGTGTACTCCCAGTATTCAATGTGAGATGGGATGTGGAGACAGAAGAATCCCTAATAGCTTCTGGGTCAGCTAACCTGGCATTGGCAGTGCATAACAAATGATCTGATCTCAAAGAAAAGGGGGAAGGCAAGGACCAATGTGCAGAGTTGACCTATGACTTCTACCTGTAGGCCATGTCATCTACATGCCCACAGGGATGTACAGAACACAAAGATTTAAAAAGGTGTTATGTTTTTTATACCATAAAGCTACAAAGCAAACAGATGAACTACTGGTACCCACTGTGTGGGTTAAGCTCTAAGGTAGTATGCTTGGTTATGTTGCAGACCTAAAAGATAAAATTATAGCACAGTTGGTGGTGTCCAGGTATCAAAATCATGGAAACACATAGTTACAGAAGCATGAAACAGGAAAATTTGAAGAGTGGAAATATTACACATTCTGGTAGTGGCGATGGTCTCACAGTAGTATGCATTTTTAAAATTCTATAATTTCATAAACATGTATTGATGTATTTATTTATTTATTATGTGTTCCAAGTTGGTCTCTAACTTCTAATATAGATGAAGATGAGCTTGATCTTGTGATCTTCTCACCCCATTTTTCTATATGCAGTGATGGAGCTCCAACACAGGTGTCTGTGCTTGCTAGATAGGTATTCTAATAACTGAGCTAAGTTTCCACCCCCAGTTGTAAAAGATATTTAAAATATGAATTTTGACAAAGTAGAGGAAAACATATGTTGGGATATGTGTATTTCACAAAATATATAAAATCAAGTACTTACTCCCATGTCCATTATAGCACCATCCACAATGGCCAAGATGAAAGAACAATGTAAATGCTCGTAAATGATTGAGTTTCTAGATAAAAAGTGTTACATGCACAAAATGAAATTCTAGTCATCCTTCAGAAAGAAAAAAAATCCATAAAAGGGGCAAATTACATGGAATTGGTGATATCATGTTAGATGAAGTTAGATGAAGTAACTATGTCATGAAGGAGATTCTGCATGATTCTAATTATATGAGCAGCCTAGAAAACGAGTTCAGCAAAGACAGTCCCTTGTAGGTTGTGAGTACTTGATGGTACTTGCTGTCAGTGTGCAAAAGGCGTTGATTACACAAGATGAAGCAGCGCTAGAGTACACTAGTTGTATATACAACATAGTGCCTAGAAGTAATTATGTTACACTGTATTTTTGAAAATCTCTTGAGACACACCTTGTTTGAGTACATTATATATTTTGATTGAAAAAGAAAACAAATATTTTTTTTTCATTTAAGTTTCTGAAGTAATCAACCAGCAAGATTTTCCTGGTCTGTATTTGTGTGAACTTTGGAAGAAGAGAGAAGATTATTAGAGATACCTTTTTATGAGAAAAATATTTTATATAACCCATGTTTTTTATTTCTTCCTAATAACTACTGACTTACATACAATTGGCATAGGGATGCCCTGTGAAATAAAATCAAGGAATCTTTTTATATAAGGAATACATTTTTAAAATGGTTCACAAAGACAAATGAAAGAGGAAAAATTATTGGAACAGATAAGTTGAAAAAATTCCATAAATAATATCCCTTCTTGATAGATCTTATTCAACTCAAAATCTGGTGTGGGAAGTCTTTCTGTATATGTGTTGCTTTTATTGGTTAATTGCTTTTGGTCAATGGCTTAACAAAGTAGAGCCAGACAGAAAATCTAAACAAAGATGTAGAGAGAGTGTAGGCAGAGTCAGGAAGACATGTAGCTGGCCGCCAAAGGAAACAGATGCCTGGGAACTTTATGGGTAAACCATGATCCCATGGTAAAATATAAAATAATGGAAATGGGTTAATTTAAGATATAAGAACTAACTAGCAATACTCTTAAGCTATTGGCCAAGCAGTGTTTTACATAATATAGTTTCTGTGTAATTCTTTTGGGTCTGAGCAGCCGGAAATGCATAAGTAGCCTCTACCAACAGAAATCAGTGCCAGATACGTGGCTCAAGTTTCAAAAGTAATGAAAGTATTTCTTTTGTCACCACGATTGAACTAAGCAGGCATAGTCAAAGAGAAGGGAAGTGACATGTCTAAACACACTGCAACAGTGCTGAGTACTGAACTAATATTCTTGTACATTTGCATCTTTAATTTTGTAAATTAAAATGTATAGGTCTGTCTCTCACAGGGAATTTCCCTTCCTCCAATGAGAGTAGGGTGAAACTCAAAACATGCCTGTTTTGTATTCCCATTGTACAATAGAGATCTGAAACTTTAGTTGGTGAGGCAAAAAGGGAAGATGTTTCTGACTTGGGGAATTTTGTTTTTATTCCATCTCATGCCATGCCATCACTCCTTCCTGAAGACATAAGCTGAAAACAAGGCAAAACACACAAATACCCACCTCTGTGCCAGAAAACAACAAAGCAAAAATGAAAATGTTGTCTCATTTTCCTGAAATGCCATTGGATGATGACTCGTGGAGCTAGGCTAAGTTCTGATTCCAGGCACCATCTGAGCCTCCAGACAAGCAAAGGCACAAAGAAGCAGCTTGTATGATGATGCCTCATATATGAGACAAGACAGAGACTACAGGAGCGATGGCAGCCCAGCCAAGAAGAACTAAATGAAAGCAAATACAAAGAAGCTTTGAACACTTAAGCACGCTGAAGAAATGGTGCAGTTGTGTGCATTAGGAGAGTAAAACTGGGTAACATCACTGTTCTTGGGAGGTTGCAAACTAAAATATCGAATAGGCTCTGCATAAAGGGGAAGGGACTTATAGGCTTAAGGCTGACATTCAAAAGAAAAGATCCCCTGCTTATCTTGTTTCTATGTACTGCTCTATGACTCTATCTCAATACATGGTGAAAGCCTTCTGTTTTATCCCATTAACTAAATTGTCTGTTGTTCTTTTGATGAGCCCTCTTCCAGACTAAAGAGTTCCCTTTGTTCCTCTTTATGAGCATTTTAAACATAAATGTAATCAGAAGTTTGTAGAACAATTTTTTTGCACATCTTGCAGTTTTTCTTTGATGAGATATGGTATAGGGTAGAAAGCACTGCAAATTATTTTACTGTTGCATGGAAGCCACTTGTTGGTTCCCGGCTACTCAGCCTACCAAAATAATCATTCAAAAACTATATTAATTAAATTAAATCACTGCCTGGCCCATTAGCTCTAACTTCTTATTGGCTTACTCTTACATATAAATTTAACCCATTTCTATTAATCTGTGTATATCGTCACATGGCTGTGGCTTACCGACTAAAGTTCTGGTGTCTGTCTCTGGCAAGGCTGCATGGCTTCTTTCTAACTCCACTCTTCTTTCTCCAAGCATTCAGTTCCATCTTCCCTACCTACCTAAGTTCTTCTCTGCTATCGGTCCAAAGCAGGTTCTTTATTCATTAATGGTAATCACAGCACACAGAGGGAAACCCCACATCAGGAAACAGGGACAGAAACATTGTTAAGTGATGGAGGACTAGGACCCAAGTGTCAAATAGTGTTTGTCCCTATGTGACAAAGAAGTTGTACTCATGACAATACAGTGACCTAAACAAGATCTGCAAAATGATAATAATAATCAATATATCTGCATGAATGGGTAAAAAACACCTCTTAAATCCTTACCTCTAGACAGATGATTAGTGATTGCTGAGAGAATCAGCCTTCTCTAAAGTTGACCTCTCAGGCAGGTTTTCAAATCCCAAGTGGTCATCCCTAAACACTTGTAGACACCAACACCCCAACAATGAATATTACTAAAATTAAAAAAAAGTAAAACTTCCATATAGCCAAGCTATCTCACAATACAACAGTTCATGGCAGACAAGCTAGGGAGTCAGCCTAGGTGCCTATGAACCAATGAGTGGATAGGAAAATGTGATATAGGATGGAGGTTCTACCATAGAGAACAATGAAATACTGCCAATTGGGAGATAATTAATACAATTAGAGATCATCAAGCCAAGTGAATTAAGTCATATATTGAAGGGCAATTATCATGTTTTGTTAGTTTGTGGTTCTTAGACTTTTTATAGACATATAAAACCATTTGTTCATATTCTTACATAAATATGAAAGTAGAGGGGATACTAGGGGAAGAAGAGACAAGGAAGGGGAATGAGTGAGGAAGAGTGAAGGAAGAAAATGAGAAGAATATAGTCAAATTCTATGATATGCTTGAAATAAATTGTCTATATATAACACAGAACTATGAACAGTGAAATAAAACTATGAACATGTTAAGTAAAAACATTAAAAAAGATTAAGGGAATCTTACTGATAACTTAAGAAGTCTTTACTTTTCATTTATAAATCTACATTAATTTTTACTTTAGTTATTAAATGGATAGCTATGACTTACAAAGGTAGATTTTTATAATATTAATCCTACCTTTGATTTATAAGATGTGCCGAACATTGTGTGTTAAAAATAATGCAGTGGACATTAAAGGTTCTTGACAGTACCAGTAAGAGCGACTCTTAATGATTCTGCAAGTTGAATACTGAACAGTTTCAGGGCAATTCAATTCATTACAGACTCGTGCAGTTAATTATGTCAATTTTATTTTAGATAATTAAAAGCTGTCTTGAGCAATAATAGTATTAAAATTCAGATTGACAGCCATTTTTTACATTCATCCATTATATGTGTGTGTGTGTTGAATAGATATTAATGTATGTCCTATGGCACATGACTGCTGGCCATTTCCAGGAATCAGTTCTCTGCCTCCACCATGTGAGTTCTAAGGCTCAAACTCAGATTGTCTGGTTTGGCAGCACTTATCTTTACCCTCTCAGTCATCCTGCTGCTCCACTTCACAGTCTTTAGCTGACATTGAGATATCCCAATGAATAAAATATATTTAATCCATGTTTCTCTTTTTAAAACAGAGATTTGTCACAAACAGATGTTTAAAATCAAGTTTATGCCAGAGATGATAAGGACTAAAATATTTAAATAAATGGTGTCAGAGTGATAATGAAGACATTGTATCACATGGGATATCCCACCAAGGGAGAAAGGATGTATTTGATAGGAAGGCACCATGTCCCTCTGTCACAGATTTTCTTTTTCTTTAAGAGCAGGACAACATATGTTGCTACTGAAAGGAAATCCAATTTGAAACAAATATGTAAGAATCCAACGGTAGAGCACCCATTCCTTGTGTATCTGAGGAGTAATGAGAACCTAGAAGCCTAAGGGTCAAGCTGCTTAGAATGATGGCAGAGGAATGTCCTGAAACAATCACTGTCCAGCTTTACAGCAGTGGAAATAATGGTAAAATTTCTTCTTAAGCAAGAAAAACACTAGAAAATTTGCAACCAAAGGAGAAAAATGGCCTAATTTAGTTAATTGCCTATGTACAGTGTTTTTTTTTTAATGGAGCAAAGTCATTAGCTAAACAAGGCTAGAAGCACAGTCTAATTAGGAGTGTATTTTTTCTAGACTAAGCAAGAACTGATGATGGCTTGAGTGGGGTTGATGAAGGTAAAGGCTTATTTCTGTATTTCAAACATCTACTCCGTGGAATAGCAGGATACTGACAAAGTACCAGAGAGATAAAATATAATTCAATAACAAACTACTTAGCACATATTTTATCTCTTAAATTTCCTAAATCCCTTAATTTCCACCCTAAAATTTTCTCATGTTTTTGTAACTGTTCATAGGAGCTTTGTTCATAATATCCACAGGACTACACAGAGCTAATGAATGAATTGTTGGTGAGGTCTGTGTGTAACACAGCATAGAGTAGGCTGTCATCCACCAGGAGCAATAATCAAGTGTTGATATGACAACTGACACAGTATTTATGTCCTTGGAGAAAGCTGTATTCCTTCCGTAATGTCAGTCATTAGAACAAGAGAAGACCTAATCATTCCCCTGATCAAAAATCCACATAGAGATGGGTCAGAGTTTGTGTACTGTTTGCAGGAGGGAAGTAGGCAAGTAAACAAGGGACTGTAGATGCTCAGAGGGTACCAGCTTGTGTTGAGTGATGAGCAGGCTCTAACTGACTGTGATGATGGAAGCAAACAAGACAAAACAGTAAAATCCACTAATGTTTGCACTGTAGAGCAATGAATTAGAGAATTATGAAGTATATTTCAGGAAATATTTACAAGAAAAATATGTGAAATATTTCCTTAAAATTATCTCTCTGGGGCCAGTAGGATGGGACATTGGGTAAAGACACTTGTTGCCTTCCTTGTCTGACCATCCAAATTTTCATCTCAGGACCCACGTGTTAAAAGGAGAGACTGCTGAAATTTGCCTTCTGACCTCCACACACAGGACATGTGACATATTCACACACACACATGCATACACACGCATGCACACACACACACACACACTAATACACAAAACAAAGGTAATAATTATAGCATCCATCCACTTTGTAATGTTAAGCAAATTGTTCTGCTCTTCTTCATATGGTGAAATAGGAATTTGTGTTTTTCCCTGTATCTAATCAGTTTTTAGTTCAGTATTTCCTCACAGGCTCTTTGAGAAATATTTCACGCCTGGTTGGGAACACACATCAATGGTAGAACATTTGCCTAATCACTGCTAAGCCCTGGGTTCCATTTTCGGAATTACAATTGTGAATACAAAAATAAGTGAAAATAAAAGAGGACAGGATAGGGTGAAGGGAGGGAAAGAGAGTGCATGCCTTAGGTTCTGTAATAGTTTTGTGGGTGGGTGAACAAGTCACCATGAAAAGTGTAGAGCTTCATAAGAAGACTGTAGCTTCAATGACTCTGTGAAAGGTAGAATTCGTTAAGGCCCCACTAGTAATGAAGGATTGTATCTTTGATGATATGTTAAACTTGTCTTAAAACGTAAATATTTTTGATGTTCTTATATTCCATTCTGGTCACTCAAATATTAATTATAAGCTGTTTATTAAATGAAAATGATGTATATCTCTCGACCTGATTTGCATTCCAAAAATAAGTGACCATTAAAAAATAAAATTGGCCTGCAGATTGCACCAGGACTTCTGTAGACTGAAACTAATTGTGGGTATCAAGTCAGTGGTGAAAAAAAACAAAAATAGTTTTATAAGCACTAAATGTGGTTAGCCTTCTTCCTATTGTTCCATAAGAAGATACCATAATATTTACATGTTATTCGTGTTGTATTGATGATTAAGGATAATATTGAAATTATTTAATGTATAGAGGCTGATGTGCAGACTATATGCAAATATTGGAATATTTTATATAATTATATATTTTATATATTTGAAACATCTGCCATGTTTGGTGTCTCTATTGTCATACTTTTGATTAGAAATGTCACCAGATGGCTTATATCTTATTTATTTTGTTTTAGGCTTTCAAAATTTAGGGGTTGTGATAAAACTTTAGGAGCTGGGACCAAGTTCAAAGAAGTAGGACATTGGAGCTATGCCCTCAGATCATTTGCAGGGACTTGTGCCTTTGCTCACTGCTCATTGCCTGCTTTCTAGATGTTACAAAGTGAGTAGCTTCAACCATCTAGAATGTTTTAACTAAAAGCAACCTGTTATAGAATATTAGTTGAAGATGGGCTACATTTGTTTATGATGCACAACATTTGTATAATGGAGCAAAGATGTGTTGCATTATTTTATGTTGCATTTCTTTTTAAGTCTGTGAAGCTGTGTTACATCATCTAAAACATCTGATTGGTCTAATAAGAGCTGAAATGTCAATAGCTAGGGCTGGCAGGCAGAGAGAATAAATAGGACAAGAAATCTGGGAAAAGATGTCCAAGGAGGAAGAAATGAAGGACAACCACACAGCCAGATGTGGAATAGGAAGGAAAGAAAATATACAGAAATAGCGAACGGTAAAAGCCCAGAGACAAAATATAGATGGGATAATTTATGTTAAGAAAAGCTGGCTAGAAATAAGACAAGGTAAGTTCTGGCATTTATAAGTAAGAAAGCCTCCATATGTGTATTTATTTGGAAGCTGGGTAGCTGACTCCCCAAAGAGCAAAGAATAAAAAAACCAAAAAGAATTAAAAAACCAACAGCAGCCCAATGTGGTGAGGTCAAGGCACTGTGGGCTAAAACTTCAGACATCAAGCAACAAAACTAAATATTTCTAATTCTTAAACAATTTACTGATTTCTCATATTTACTGTTTGTGGTTAACATTATTTATTTCTGCCTAAATACTGATTCTGTTAGAGAAAAGAAATTTACAGTCCCAGTATGAATAAAATTCTTCAATTTTTCAATATTTTTTTAATAAACTAAAAATTTTCAGTTTTATTTTGTAATAGGAGAATATCTTCATTCTACCATGATCAGTGATCAAGTAGTTTGCATCCCAAAGGTGCAGGGTTGGTTCAACATATATAAACTCATAGATGCAATCTGCTATTAAAAAAAAACTGAAAGACAAAAACCACATGATCATCATATTAGTTTCAGAAAAGGTCCTTGACAAAATCCAATGTCCCTTCATGATAAGAGTCTTTGAGAGACTAGTGATATAAGGAACATATCTAAACATAATAAAGGAAGTTTACAGCAAAACCATACCTTAAACATCAACTTAAATTGAGAGAAATGAAAAGCAATTCCACTAAAATCTGGAACAAGAGAAGCCTGTCTTCTCACTCCATAAGTATTCAATATTGTACATGAACTTTTAACTAGAGCAATAGGGCACTGAAGGAAATCAGGGGGCTAGGAATTAGGAAGGAAAAAGTCAAAATATCCTTATTTGCAGATTTCCACCCAGAAACTCCTACACCTGATAAACACTTTCAGCAAAGTAGTTGGATATAAAATTAACTTACTGACCTGTCCAGTGGTGAGTGAGTTAATTTTATATCCAAATCAGAGAAACATTACCCTTCATAATAGCCACAAACAGCATAAAATATCTTGGAGTAACTCTAACCAAACAAATGGA
>LOJH01068400.1:0-10102 GCA_001685095.1 Ellobius talpinus
GGGCGGGATGAAAAGCAGGCCTGCTCGCCTCATCACTACAGAATCAGGCTTCGATGGGCTTGTTACATACTCTGCTGCCTTTACTCTACTCCTACAGCAAGCTGACAAGTGGGTTCTGGCTGCTCAATCCCAATTTGCAAAGAGGTAAGAGCATTAGAGAATCCAAGCCGCCCTGATTTGTTCACCACCATTTATTTCTAGGATTTAGAGGCCCTCCTTTCCGTGCTGTCACTAAACACACTTTAAACCTCTGCCTTTCACAAAGCCATTTCCAAAGCTGTGTCCTGAAAAGAAATTCTTCAACAGCCACTGACACAGGCTGAACCTGTGGGAAGGAGACGGTCCATACTGTAAGACTTAGACATGTCCCCACAAATGGTGACCTTGCCAGAAAAGCATTTGGGAGAAGATGTCCTACTGGGAAGTGAGGATCCACCTACCACTAACCATATGTCAAGCTGTAACAAGGCAGCCTTTTTCCAAAAGGTAAGCATTCTCAGAATTGTCTCCTGTGAGCATATGGCCACTGGGATAGAGGAAGAGACCTCAGTACTCTGTCAAGTGTTAAATACCACTTGCTAAAAATACATTCTGTTCATGTCCACTTCTCATTTCTAGAAGAAAGCAGGGGTGTCTTTTTCCTGTGCAGCTTTGTCATGTTCTACAGAGTGAGTCGCTATGTGCAGAAAAGTGCCTGACCCAGTAGTGGGGGGATCTGTTAGGATGAGCATGTCCTCTTAAAACTGTGGCCTAGATTACAGTCAACGTGCTTAAGTCTTGCCCTGAGGACAGCTCATAAAACAAGGTATCCAGGTGACCAGCAAACACAGAAGAAAGGCGTTCAGTCTCACTGAACATCAGGGAGAGCACATGGAGACCCTGCTGACATCACTGGAGCGCACTGAACAAAACTGACATGAGAAAGCCCTCCAAGCGTGCACACGGAGAGCGAAGACACTGCCACACAACACCAATGGGAAAAGCATGAATCGACACTCTCTGAGCCTTGGTCAAGCAAACTGCTTTTATAGCCTGACAACCCCACCAGAGTTTACCCAACAGAGATGGCTGCCCAGCTTCACTAAAACACATGAAGAAGACTTCATACCTCTGTTAGCCACACTGCGGCCTGTGAGATCTAAGTGCTCCATGCATGTCCTCTAGACCATGACTTCCAGGACCAACCATGCTGTGACACACTAGGCAATGTCATGTACCAGAAAATCCCGGATAGTAGCCAATGACATTAATTAGGGAGCTGAAATTAATCTTTACTGCTATGCTGTATAGACAAGCCACCTAAGCATTTTTTTTTTCTTGACTAACACTAAGCTCATAGCACATCCTGACCTATTTCGGGTAAAGGAAAACTTAACTAAGGTTCTCCATCTTGGTGCTCAGGATCAAACCCAGGGCAGCAGAATTAACTACTCACTCTACTGTTAAGACACACCCCTGGCCTTTATAATGCTTTTCAATGAACACAACTAAAATTAAATAAAGAAAAGGAAAACTGAACCCTAAGGATGGAGTTGGCTTTTTACTCATGGTTGTTGAAGCAGATGGCTTTTTTTTTTTCAGATCAGCGGCTGGTCTGAGTAGATACAGAGGGCTCTGCAGACAGAAAAGGCAGAAAAGGCAGAAAAAGCAGAAATGGAGAGCAAACAACTGACTGGCTTTCAATGTTACTTTCCTTCTGGGTCCAAAACAGGGAATTTTTGCCATGGTGTCTCAGGCTAATGGGGCCTCTGCTGGTCAGCTGTTATATCCTCCTAATTGTGTAAACACTGGCCTACAGTGTGTGGCTTTATCTCCATTCTGACTTCAAAGAAGCAAGTAAGGATTTGACACAGTGATGCTGAACCTTACCGTGAGTGCTGTCATAGTGGATTGTTCCTAAGACCGGGGAAATTTGTTCAGCCAGTTCATTCAGTGAGGCAGTTAGAACAGCATCAAACATAGTCAGGGTTCCACAGTGGAGGTGCCTATAAAGCCTTTCTTCCCTTCCTATTGATACTCCTGGGCTCAAGTATGTTCCAGGTAGACTCAGTCCAGGTGAATTCTGGATGAGCATCTCAAGTCAATGAACCGGTAAGCATTCAGGACCTGTGAAAACCAAATCCACTGCCTTACAAATGCTGATGTCAACAGGGATGGAGATAAACACCTGCAGACTGCTGGCATGGGCTGTTTAATAGCAGTGACACATTCCCAGAAATGAGTTAGGTGACCTCATCATGCTATGGGTGCCAACCTTGATGGCATTCTTGATCTACACCCAGGCTGTGTGACATAGTGGACGACTCCTAAGCTGATGTGGGAGTCCCCTCTGTGTAGTGTGATTACCATTAATGAATAAAGAAACTGCTTTGGACCTATATAGCAAGGCAGGGAAAGCTAGGCTGAATGCTGGGAGGAAGAAGGGTGGAGTCCATAGGGAGATGCCATGGAGCCGCCACAGTAAGACATGCCGAAACTTTGCCCATAAGCCACTGCCATGTGGCGATACACAGATTAATAGAAATGGGTTAAATTAATATGTAAGAGTTAGCCAATAAGAAGCTAGAGCTAGTGGGCCAAGCAGTGACTGAATTAATACAGTTTCTGTGTGGTTATTTCTGGTCTGAGCTAGCTGGGCAGCCGGGAAGAACAAGCGGCCTCCCCTCCAACACTAGGCTACAAGTCTACACAGTTTGTTATTGTACTGAAGACTGTGGCATAGCAACAAGCATTTGTGACGAAAAGGCAGAGTAAAAAGATGTGACAGTGGGAGAAGAGTGACGGCGCTGTGTTGGGACCTTGCCACAGATGGAGCCTGCAGAACTGTGACGTTGGACAGGAAGGCTTCAGGCTTGACTCTACACTTAACTCCCTCAGAACATTCAGAACATTCTTCACCCAGACTAGGCCAACTTTGAACAAGGTGTCTTTCTTTCATAAGCAATAAATTAATTTTACCCCACTGCAACTTTTACTTTAATTTTTTTTTGCTTTCTTTTAGCTTTGGACTTTGTCCCACTCACACAGCTTCACACGCAAATGCATCTTATAGTTATACAAAACTAGTATCTCTCCTCACAGATTTCTTTTATGGGATTTTTTCTATTTTTAGCTTGTTTTATTTTAAAATGTTTAAAAAACAGCTAAGAGACACATTAACAACAGTTATAAGGAGCCAAGATGTCAATATCACTGTTCCCCTGCCTCAATTTCTCATGCCCCTAGAAGGTCTCCAGGGGTTACAAAAGGCATGGACTTGTCACTTGCTATGCCCACAAAATCCTCTTGATCCTTCCTGAGGGACCTGCCTGAGGCCATCCTCAGGGAAGAGCATTTGTTCAGATGTTTGCCTCAGAGACAACTTGGGCTTGTTTCTTTGTCCACCCTGGCTTTACTGGTGACTGGGATCTTGCACTGGCCACCCCTCTATTACCAGGTCTTTCTGTACTCTATGAGTCTATAAGAAGCTCATGGAGGTCAGCACATGCTCTGTGGAACCCTCACTGAGGACTTTCCTGGGGGTTGTCCCTTCTCCTGGGGGTTGTCCCTTCTCCTGTGGTTACCTGTCGCTCAGGATGAACCCTCACTGAGGACTTTCCTGGGGTTGTCAGTTCTCCTGTAGTTACCTGTCACTCAGGATGAACCCTCACTGAGGGCTCTGCTGGGGGCTGTCCCTTCTCCTGTAATTACTTGTTTCTCATCTTTTTTACATTCGTGGACTTTTAGTCAGGTCCCACCATTCCTTCATTAGCAACCCTCAGAAAGTGTCTCTAAACTCCTGAGGACCATCTCCATCCTTTATCCAGATCTGAAGGGTAAAGCTATTTTTATCTCAACCATACCATTATTGAGTTTGGCCACCTCCCCATCAATGCCCTAAGCCACTGATGACCCTCTTCAGGGTCATCAGATGTCATAAACAAACTCCTAGAAGACATCATGCCAAGGCCGAACAAGGTTCGTGATCTAGTAACAGAGAATGTGTGTTCATTTACTATCTGCTGTGCAGCAGTAGCCTGGGCAAAGACCCTGTGGGCAATAGGCCATAAACACTGCTTTAACCCTGAATTAAGGAGGTGGTACTTGGAGGCAAGGATCACTTCTTGGATAGAGGAAAAAAACACCATAAAAAAAGAATTACGAGAGTTTGATTAGCAGCAAGCAAAGCCTCAAAAATGGTGTCATTCCATAGCTGGTCCCCTTTTCCCTGGCCCAACAGCTCAGGCATCTCAGAAAGTCCCAGGATCTTATTGCTCCTATAGTGTAGGCAGTGGGTGCTAACTGGCATGTAGGAAGGCTTCTACCATGCCAGGTGCCTAAGGGTTTCTAATCTGTCACTGACTGAAACACTGTTACTCAGCACATGGCCGAACACCTCCCTTTCTAATTTGCTTAAACTTGGGATGTAGATAATGTGCTTTGTTAAGCAAGCACTATTTTGAATTCAATATAGTACATACATTATGAACTGTATGAATATCTCACCATTTGTTTACTCCAGGTTTTCGTGTATTTTGAGCTTGGCTAAGCTAGTGTAAGGTGGAAAAGTGAAACCAAACTACTGTAGCAAAGAAAAAGTCAGAAAGTTTCTGTTATCATATCTCCAGAGTCAAGGCTGATGTTTTCACAGTCACAAGGAACTTGTCATGAATATATTTAACTGAACTTTTGCAGGGTATGCAGCCTGGGGTGTTTATCTTCATTATGTGCCTGATGAGGGAAGCGGGTAGCCGTGGTGAACAGCTAGACAGTAGTGACTATAGCTAATGGTCGGGACTTAGAGGCCTCCGCAAGGTTGGTGGTTCGTACTCCCTGCCCCTTGGCACATCCCTTTCCCTGAAAATGGAAGATCCTGTCAGAGAGATCTCAAAGAGAAAGGGGGAGGGGTTCAGTGACCTTCCTAGGTTTCATGGCTTCATTTAGAAAGAGAAATTCTACTCTTTTGTGTGTGCAGTCCTGGAGGCCAAACTAAGGACCACATATGTGTTAGTCAAGACTCTGCCTCTGAGCTGCATCCCAGAATCAAATCTACATGGCCTTCATTTGGAGGAGGAAGGAGACAGAGAGACAATCAGAGAGACTGTTTGTTTCTAGCTAACCTTCCTACTTCCTGTATATTCAAAAAGAACTAAATATGGCAACACACCATATAGGAGGCATCATTATTCTTGGCCTTAACACTGCACAGTTGCCTTGAGGTCTTAGCAGAGAAGAGAGGTGCCCTGTATTTATGTCTCAGTCCCCAGCATAGAAGCCTTTGATAGCTTCAATAGTATTCAATCTTTCCACCGAGTGACAGAACGGATTATTTTATAGATTTTTTTATAGATTTATTTGTACCTTCAAGGTAACATTAATATTTTTCCCTCTTGGATATCCCGGCATTGGAGATTGGAGACTCTGGACCATAGCTACAAGTCAGTCTCAGGAATTCCGTGTGCTGGGCAAAGTAAGAGGACAAAAATTCATTAAGAACTTTCCCTGGAAAGATGAAGCTGATGGCTGCCCCAGAGCTGGGTTCTGTTGAGAAGAACTTGACAGTCCTGGCAGAGAATTGGGGCTGGGGTTAGTAAAAATTCGTGTTAGCTAAAGGAGTAAATCAAACCGTCTTAAAGGTGGAGAAATTATTACAACTCTAGTGGAAACAGTGGGGCTTCTAGGAAAGGGAATGGCTCAGATGAAAATGTTTCCATGGCCATGATCATGAAAACTCTACATTGATGAGACGCAACGTGACAGAGCTGTACTGTGTCAGAGGGAAACAGGGAAACAGAAAAATGAGACACATGCTATGGATCTCAGTAAGGAAAAAGTGGTCAAGGAAAACAAACGGTCTTGGAATTTTATTTGCTATGGAGATGAAGACTCAGTTAAAATCTAAAAGAGTTAATAGCTGCTAGGATTAAGGATTGAGATTAGAGGACATGAAGGTATAGCACTTTCATTATTAGATTTGAAATCAAATTATACTGTAAGACTGTATACATGTATTACTCTGATTAAAATATTAACTTAAAAATGAGTTCACTATTGGCCTTGTTGAGTCTTGGTAGTAAAAGGGGGGCAAGATTGCTGGTAGTATTTGTATAAATTGAAAGAGTTGCTATTTTATGCATAATCACTTGGGTCATCTGGATAGCTTACATTCTGCCCCTAAAAACTTGGTCACCAAACCCACAACCCACTAAGGTGACACCTGCCTGACTTAAGACACTAGAAAAGGATACCGAATCTTTAGAGTTATGGTATCTGTTTAAGAACAAACACCACATTTAAATTCTAAGAATGTAACTGACAGTAACATCATCTGACGGGCTTGTTGCATCCCATCTGCTTTCCTAGAGCAACCGGGAGTTCTTAGCCACTCGAAGCTAATTCATTTTACTTGTACTAGTCTACGGCAGAGCTCACTCCCCTGGGCACCCTGAGGTTCTAGTTCTAGTGTACCTGCAGCTCGTTGGTCCTGCTAATGAAATGTCCCTGGCAAGGAAAGGCAGAGCCAGTTCTTTGAGAATGGCAAGCTGCTAGAACAATCCCAACATCTCCTTCTGCTCTCCTTGGGCCGTGGGTAAAAGAAAGACCATGAGAGCCGCTTTCTTTGGCTCGTCTCCTTACCTGTGCTCACTTGATTGGGAGAGATAAATCATCTTTCAGTATAAACCGGGCACAGGGGTGATAACCGGAATGAAAAGAGAGCCGTCATGCCAGTGGGTCACCCAAACTGGAATAAAGAAATCCAAGCCAGAACACTCATCCACTACTGAACGCTTGTACAGTCACTATGGAAATCAATGCGGTGGTTCCTCAGGAAAATGGGAATCAAGCTACCCCAAGATCCAGTCTTACCATTCTTGAGTTTATACCCAAAAGATGTCCCATCCTAAAACAAAGACATTTGCTCAACCATGTGCACTGCTGCTCTGTTCCTGTATTACAATACCCAGAAATTGGAGACAACCTAGATATCTCCCAACAGAAGGATACATAAAGAAAATACGTTATTTTTATACAATGAAGTGTTACTCAGCCATTGAAAAAATGGAGTTTGTAGGCAAATAGATGGAACTAGGAAAAATCATCCTGAGAGAGGTTTCCCAGACCCAGAAAGACAAATGTGGTATGGATTCACTTATACATCGATATTAGCTGTTAAGTTAATGATAACCAAGCTACAATCCATAGAACTACATTTATTTTAAGGTGTGTTACATTTGTTTATGCTCTGGAACATTTGTTTAATGATGCAAAGGCATGTTGCTTCTGGTTATGCTGCATTTGTTTAGCTCTGTGAAGCTGTGATTCTTTGCCTKTCTAAAACACCTGATGGTCTAACAAAGAGCTAAACATCCAATAGCCAGGCAGGAGAAAAAATGGGTGGGGCTGGCAGGCAGAGAGAATAAATAGGAGGAGAAATCTGAAAGAGAGAGGAAAAAAGAACAAGGAGAGGATGCCAGGGGCAAACACCCAACCACCCAATCAGCCACAGAGTAGGAGTGAAAGTAAGACATACAGAAGTAGAGAAAGGGGGGAAAAGAAGCCCAGCCCAGCCCAGAAGCAAAGCATAAACAGGATAATTTAAGACAAGAAAAGCCAGCTAGCAACAAGCCAAGCTAAGGCCGGGTGTTCATAAGTAAGAACAAGCTTCCACGTGTGATTTCTTTGGAACCTGGGCGGTGGGCCCTGCAAAAGGAAAAAAAAAGAGTAAAGGAGCTAATAGTAAAACAAACCACAGTTAGGTATAGAGTAAGGCACTGGGAGGGACAGGTAAATCAAGGGCCATTTGAGAATAGTATGGAGAATAACTACCATAGAAGCTTCCTAAAGCATGCACATATATGAAGGCAATCTAAAGGAAATAGGTAAATGAGGGAGACGGAGTTCCAACTGGTCATCCCTTATTACCAAACTAAGTTTAGCGTATAGGGACTGGGTCATACCTAACTGAGTTGTTGATCAAAGGATTCCTATTGGATCCTCAAACAACCCAGGGTGTTGCTCTCCACATGCTGATGGCCTGCATGGGTCTGCAGCAGGTCCTCTGTGGATGCATTAGGGCCTCCAGCTGAGTGAGTTTATGGGTCTCCTGAGGGTGATGATGAGTGGGTCTCTGATTCTTGTGCCTTCTCTTGGGCTCTTTTCCATCTGTTCGTCTTGTTCAAATCTGATATCTTAGTTTATGTCTTATTTTTTATTTATTATTATTTCTTAGAAATAGTCTCATTTTCTAGTGAAAAACAGAAAAGGAGTGTATCCAGACAGGAGGGTGGTAGGGAGAAAATGGGAAAGGTAGAGGGAGAAAAATAACATAATTAGGATATATTATGTGAGATAATTTTAAAAATCTATTTTCAGTCAAAGAAAAAAAAGAAAAAGAAATCAAACCAGGATACTCTTCACCCTTCCAAGATCCCAGGACAAGAAATTTAAAGCAAGAAAATTGGAGAAAATTTTAAGGGGTTAATTACATGGGGAAATTATCGGGGGAACTTGCCAGTTGAATGGAAGGAATTGTACTCAATTCTCTAAAGCCTGTACAGCCTGGCAGCTACAGCTTGACCATGGGATTAGGTTAGGCAAAACAATCACGAAAACCCCACCTCTTCGAAGGTCATTCAAAGATCACCAATCATGTGTTTTCTTATCTCATAAGCAAGATGCACTCTGTGATAGTCAAGCAGGAATAGTACACAAAAATTTCGCCCCTTAATTTTTGGAAACTCTATGGTCATAGTATTCTGTGTCATGAGGATAGAAATGCAATATAGACAATAAAATGAAAATAGTCACAGAGAAAGAAACCATAATCCAGAATAAATTGCATAAACCATACTTGCTAGGGTTGCTTTGACAGGCATCAGTAAATCCCCTTTGTTGTTGGAGCTGGTTGATTTTTTTTTAACCTATAATGAAGAGTCTCTGGCGGTGCACCTGAATAAACAGAGTGCATGAAGAAGGAAAAGCTGATGAAATTCGGGATAGCAGGATGGAGGACTCAGTGTCTGGAAATAATCTCCTTTCTCCTGAGCAGAGTCCAGAAGACAATGAAGAAAACATCCAGTTCTAGAAATGAGGAGATAATTGCCTAATCACTGTTTGGGCACAGCCTGCAGGAAGGGTGGTGCTTCATCCCAGCAGAGTTCTGGGCAAGTAAATTGTTCATTGTCCAAGTTAGTAAAAGCTGAAATCCCTCATCGATGTGTTATTGTTCTCTGTGATAACTCCATAATATTTAATTTGTTTGTACATGAAAAGAAACATTTTTCTCACCAGCCTAGAGAGGATGTTTTAGGATGGTAAGGACATAAAGAGTTGCACTTTAATGAAAGAAATTCAAAATGGTTTATTCATAAACAATCCAGGTGGGGCAGAATCTAGTATTTGTCACTGATTGGGCTACTCTACTTTCATACAGCGTGTGTATGTGTGTGTGTGTGTGTGTGTGTGTGTGTGTGTACACGCATTCGGCATGGTGCTCCTATATAGGTCAGATGACAACTTGGGGGAATTTCCTTGTACCATGTGAGTCAGGCCATCAGGCTTGGTGGCAAGCACCTTAATCTGCTGAGCCACCTGGCCAGTCCCTTTCCCATTATTTTATAAGCTCTAGAGTCTGGGCATCTGGACAAAGTGACACAATATGAGTAGCTGCTGTATGATGCTGAACAAAAGCCCCCACCCCCACTCCATCCCTACCCCGGGTCTCTCTTGAGGTGTCTGTGGAAAATCGAAACCAACACAATTTTTACTGGATCAGAACTAGGATCAGTCCCCAGCCTGAGCCGTTGTCCTTCTCTCTTCCCTTAACCACAGCCGGAACCATTAATGCTCATTTGCTTGCTAATTTATTTGATGGCAAGAAGCCTCTTGATTTCTACATTGAAATTGCAACTACTTGCTGGTTGCTTTTAATTTGCAATCCAGTATCAAATTATCCATGTCTTCATATGCGGATTCCTGAGTCAGTGCCTGTGTAAAAATGCAGCCTCGCCCGCTGGCCTTGCTATTCGTGCCTGTGATCCCTGAGTTGGAAGCTGAAAGAGTGATCAGGAGCTCAAAGTATTCTGGCTTGTTTTTCGTCAAATTGACTCAATCTTAAATCATC